>WEKW01012285.1:110117-123572 GCA_013389905.1 Sula dactylatra | reverse complement strand
GGGGGCAGAGCCTGCGCGGGCCCTGCGCTGCTACGCCCGTGCCCGCGCCGTGCTCCGCCACTACCGCCACCTGCCCTCGTTCCGCGCCATCGAGGACGAGAGCCACGCCATCATGGCCGACCTGGCCCAGCGCCTCCGTGCACGCCTCAGGTGTGTACACTCTGGAGCCTGCTGACGTCGGCTCTGGGAAATGGGGTTTGGGGTGATGTTCGCTCTGGAGCCTACTGATGACAGCTTTGGGAAACAGCAGGGTGGGGGCGGCAGGGTTCACTCTGGAGACTAATAATAGCCATTCCAGTAAACAGCCTTCTTGGTGGGGTGATGGTGGTTGTGGTACGTTAACTCTGAAACCTGCTGCAGGAGACAGCTTTTCAAGGGGTCGTGGAAGTTAAGTCTGGAGCCTAATGATAACAGCCCCCAAGAAACATCCTAAGAAGGGGGGCATTTACCCTGGAGCATATTGATAGCAACCCCAGGAACCATCCCTTGTGCAGAACATTCGTAGAGTAAGGGGGATAATTCTGACTGCTACCGAGAGCTTTTAAAAGGCTATGTTATATGGGGTTTTTCTCATGTGTTTATGGTAAAGGGATAACTCTGGAACCTACTGAGGAATTTTAGTGATTTTTTTCATTATTATGGTAAACTCTGGAACCTATGGATGATCTTTAGTGAGTTTTATTACTGTAACCACTATTAACTTAGAAACATGCTGATGCCATTAAGTATTTTTCCCCCCTTTGTTTTTTGAATAATTACTGTTTACTCTGAAGCCTACCGATGACTTTTGCTTATTCCCTGTTTTCTCCGATCATCCCCAAGTAACCACCTCATTTCCCCTGCCCCCCAGGGATGACACCTTGGACCCCAAGGAGCTCACTGAGTGTGTGGAGATGCTGTTGCAGCTGGAAGAGCCACCTGAAGAGCTGTGCGAGGAGTTCCTGAGCCACGCTGGTGCCCGCCTCGAGGCCGAGCTGGCAGCGCTGGAGTCCGAGCTGCCCCGGGCCGACCCCTCCGGCACCGCCACCACGCCACCCCCTGCTTCCGACATCCTCGACTTCGTCGACCGTGGCAGCTCGGCCTTCGTGGGCAACCTGTGCCTCCTCGCGGCCTCGTACCGCAGCCTCTTCGAGGGGCGCCCGGGGGCTGGGGATGGCCGCCTGGAAGCCTTTGCCGCCGCCCTCACCACCCGCTACTTTGANGCCGCACTGGTGGCGCGGGCGGCGCGCGAGCGGGTGGACCGCTACCTGCGGGCACTGCAGACCTTCTTCCTGGGGTGCCTGGGTGACGTGCGCCAGGCGCTGGCCGCCCCCCGGCCCCCCGGCAAGGAGGGTCCCGGCCTGCCTGATCTCCTGGCCACGCTCGCCTCCTCCATCCTTGGCCAGCTCAAGGCCGTCCTGGCCTACGTGCAGCTCTTCACCGCCAAGGATGTCGCCTTCGCCAGCCTGCCCTACTTCAAGGTGGGCTGTGGGGCGGCGCAGGGCGGCATGGAGCAGTTTGGGGGGTCACTGGGGCAATGTGGGGTTGGCACAGGGAAGTCTGCGTCTTGCGCAGGGCAGGTCAGGGCTTGCTCAAAGCAGACTCTGGGGGTCATGGGCAATTTGGAGGTTGCACAGGGTAGTTTGGGGGGTCACTGAGGCAGTTTGGAGCTTGACTTGGGTAGTTTGTGGGTTCTCAGGGCTCCAGGGTGGTATTTTTGGCTTGTAACTCCCGGTTTTGATCGCAGGGGGAGTTCTGCGTGGAGGCAGTGCGTGAAGGGCTGGTGGTGGCCTTCGTGCGCTGGCTCTGCCGCACTGCCCAGGGCTTCGCTGACGGCCCAGCTGAGCGGGGGGCCCCCGCGGCACCCCCGGCCCTGCTGCTGCTCCTTGCCCGCCTCTGTCTGGACTATGAGGCCGCTACCATCAGTTACATCCTCACTCTCACTGACGAGCAGTTTCCCCCCGAGGTGAGCTCCCCAAACTGCCCCAGTTGGCCCCAAAATGGCTCTAGGGGGACCCTGAATGTCTCCAAGATGTCACAAAATGGCTCTGCGCCCCTCTGTGTCCCAGCGTCCATTCAGGACACAGTGGTGGGTACCATGGGAAGCGCGGGGATCTTCCTTCAGTCTCTGTCCCCCAAAATATCCCTGAGTGGACCCAAAATGGCCCCAAGGGGGTCCTGAATGGCCCTATGGGACTTCTGTGGCCCTGTGTCCACCCAGGGTGCAGTGGTGGGGATGATGGTGTGTGTGGAGGTATAGGGATCTTCCTTCTGACTTTGTGTGCCCCCAAACGTTCCTGAGGGACCCCAGAATGTCCCTAAGTCCCTCCCTGTGCCCTGCTGCCATCCCACGTGCATACAGGATATGACCCTGGGGATGGCAGTGCACGTGGAGGCAGAAGGGTCCTTACCTGTGCCAGTGTCTCCCAAATGTCCCCAAGGGCACTTCAGCATGTCCCCAAGGGGCTTCTGCATGTCCCTGAGTCCCCCCAGATGCCCCAAGGATATGAGGGGGGCAGTGATGCTGTTGCAGGTGGGGTGGCCCGGAGAGCATCCTACATGTCCCCTGATGACCCTGTGCCCCCAGGACACCAGATGGTGGAGGCACGGGGTGCGTCCCCGCATGTCCCCATGTCCCTTCTACCCCTAGGCCCCAGGGCCAGTGGGGACAGTGCTGTGCGCGGAGCTGGGGAAGTTGTTCCTACACGTCTCCACGTGTCTCTGTGTCCCTTGCACCCCCAGGACACAGGCCCGGCGCTGACACCGGGACCGGCACTGTGCGCAGAGGCGCGGGGGGCAGCACAGCGGCTGCTCGACCACTACGTGCAGGTGCAGGGCGCCGCGGTGGCACAGATGCTTAGGAAGAGCGTGGAGACACGGGACTGGTTGGGCACTGTCGAGCCCCGCAATGTTCGTGCTGTCATGAAGCGCGTGGTCGAGGACATCACCGCCATCGACGTCCAGGTTGGGGCAACACCAGGAGCCCAGAGGGGCTGGGGGGCCTGAAGTCCCCCGGGGGGTCTTGGACATCCCAGAGGGTCCCTGGAGAGGCCCTGAGGTCCCCATAAGGTCCTTGAGGACTCTAGGAAGTCTCCAGAGGGCCTCTGCAGGGGTCCCTGAAGTCCCCAGGCAGTTCCCAGCTGTTCTGGGAGGGTTCCTGGGAGAGTTGGGAGTCCCAGAGGGTCCTGGGGGGCGGGGGTGGGCTGAAGTCCCCGAACAGCCAAGAGGGGATGCCTGAGGTCCCCATATGGTCCTTGAGGATCTTTGGGGGTCTCAGAAGGATTTGGGAGGGTCACAGAGCTCTGATTTGAGGGATCCTGGGTGGTTTTGGTGTGGTCCCAGAGGTTGTTTTGGGTGGATTCTGGGATACCAGCACTGAGAGGGTGCGGTGGCGCAGGTGGGGCAGCTCTTCGAGGAAGGGGTGCGGCGGGCACAGAGCAGCGACTCGAGCCGGCGTGCCTTCTCCGTCTACAGCAGCTCACGGGCACCCGGGCGCTACGCCCCCAGCTACACCCCCAGGTCAGCCCTGTCACCCAGGCCACCTCTTGGTCACCCCCAGGCCTTCCCTGGTCACCCCCAGGGCCGTCCTGTCACCCCTGTGCTCCCTGTGTCACCCTTGCGGTACCCGCTACATCTTCCCCATGTTCCCCCGACTGTCTCAGTATCTCCTGGTGATCCCCATGTGCCTTGCATCCCACGATTGTCTCGTCTCTCCGTGTCCTTGACCATCCGCACATTCCCTGAGTGTCCCCACATCCACCGCCCATCCTCACCTTCCCCTGTCTTCGTGTCCCCAAACAGTCCCAATTATTTCCTGACCATCCCTGCATCCTCTGGCCACCTGTGTCCCCATCCCCGTGTCTCCTGACAGTCCCTGTGTCCCTGCCCTCACCCCCCCGGCTTTCTCAAATACTTGACTGTCCCTGTGTCCCTGACTGTTCTGGTGTCACCATCCCCAGCGCCCCCATGGACACCCACCTGCTCAGCAACATCCAGAAGCTCTTCTCCGAACGCATTGACATCTTCAGCCCTGTCGAGTTCAACAAGGTGAGGCCACGGGGACATTCCCAAGGGCCCCCCTGGTCCCTGTGTCCCCAAGGTCCCTAAACTGCCCACCTTCCTGGCTTTCACGTGTCCCTGGTGTCCCCATGACCCAGGTATTGGGGCTCAGAGGGGGTCCCCAGCAGCTGATGACCAGGACAAGGGTGTTCCCACTGTCCCCTGATGCTCCCCTACCCTACATGTTGGGGATCAGGGGGTCCCCGCGGCTGATGACCAGGGCGAGGGCGTTCTCATGTCCCTGTGCTGCCTTGACCGGGGCCTCCCTTTGCTCCCAACAGCCTGGCCAAGGGTGTCCCCATCCCCCTGTGCCACATGTCCCCTATGTCCCACTGTCCCATGTGTCCAGGTTTGGGAGTGGTAGCCAGGACGAAGGTGTCCCTCGTGTCGCCCATGTGCCTCTGCTGATGGGACTTGGGGCCTCCCTGCACTTGAAGAATCCAGGCCAAAGGAGCCCCCATTCCCCCATGCCACATGTGCCCAGTGTCCCCACATCCCTTGTGTCAGGACTCGGGATGCCTGGGCACTGGTGACCAGGATGAGAGTATCTTAGGAGCTCATGGCCTGGAGAGGGGTGTCCCCAATGTCCCCACATTCCCGAGCAGATTTGACTCAGGGCCTGCCTACCCTGGGGGCATCCCTGACCCCCTGTGCCACATGTCCCTGCTGTCCCCACGTCCCAGGTGTCGGTGCTGACAGGGATCATCAAGATCAGCCTTAAGACACTGCTGGAGTGCGTTCGGCTGCGGACGTTGGGGCGCTTTGGGCTGCAGCAGGTGCAGGTGGATGGCCATTACCTGCAGCTCTACCTCTGGCGCTTTGCTGCTGACGAGCGGGTGGTGCAGGGGCTGCTGGACGAGGTGGCTGCCAGCGCCGCTCACCGCTGCCTCGACCCCGTCCCCATGGAGCACAGCGTCGTCGAGCTCATCTGTGAGCGCGGGTAGGACATGGGGACACACGGGGGCATGGGTTGATGTACAGGACTTGGCATCATATAGCGGGGGGACATGGGACATCTGTGTCACCATGGGGCACAGCCAAATGGGAACATCTCGGGGCGGAGGATATGTCTTGGGCCCTGTTATACATCTGGGGACAGACCTGTACCCCGTGAGTCCCCACACATACGTGGGGACGCTCCATGTGTCCTCCCCCACACGGCAACGCACAAGGACGTCCCATGTCCCCACACAGGGCAGCATGCAGGGACACCTGCTGTCCCCACACTGGGACACCCCATGTCGTCAACCCTCCCCCTCAGCCCTGGTAACACCCCACATTGTCCCCAACCCCAGCAACGCCCTGAATGTCTGCTGACACCCCGTCTTGTCCCTGCGGCCCCAGTGATGCCCCATATTATCCCCCCACCTTGGTGACATCCCCTCGTGCCTGGGAACACTCTGGGCACAGCCCTTTTGTCACAGTCGGGGACAATAAATAAAAGATGTGTGAGCTGTGCTTTGTGGCCCCTGCCTGTGCCTGGGGTGGGGATGGGACACAACAGGGACAGACGCCCGGGTCCCTGGGGGTGTGTAGGGACGAAGTGGGGTCACCTAGATGCCGGGGTCCCTTGGCCACGTGCATCCCAGTGGGGAAGGGGGTAGATGTGGCCCCTCACACAACCTCACACAAGCACCCTCGTTTCCCCTCCTGCTAAACGCTTGCACAAGCACTCTGTGTGCACCCGGTGCCTTGCACAAGCACCCAAGGAGCATCCAGCCCCTCCTGTGGACAACCTGGGGGCACCTAGTGCCTTGTCCAGCCCCCACCACGAGCAGCCAGTGCCCTCCCAGCCACCTCTCGCAAGCAACTCGCGCACACCCCGGGCCTTGCACAAGCAAGGGGGCTGCCTCCCTGCACACCCCAGCTGGCTGCAGGAGCTCAGCAAGGCCAGCGCTGCTTATGCAGCTGCTGCTCATTGCGGCTGGGCACTGCACGGTGCAATTCATCAGAGTATCACCAAAATGCTATTGTTTTGAAGTATTAAACCCCGAAACAGTTGCTGAGCTCACTTAAAGCAAACATGAAGATTGCTTCTGTGACATTTTGCTTTCCCGGAGCCCCGGCGGGAAAGAAAATGAAACTTGACTGCTAGTATGGAGGAGGAGAAGAAGAAGAAGAGAAGATGAAGTAGAAGAGGAGACGATGGAGAAGGGGGAGACAAAGCGAATGAGAAGACAAAGAGGAGGGGGAGGAGAAGAAGAAGAAGAAAGGGATGAGGTGGGAGCGGCAAGTTCATAGCAAAGACGGAGAACAGGCTCCCTCCTGTGCGCTCGTGGCTGCGGCACCACCGAGGCCCGCTCTGTGCTCAGCAGCGTCGGGCAGCTCTTTTGCAGGACTTTCCCCTGAGCAGCCCGAGCCTTCCTCTGGGCGGCCCATGTCCTTGCTGCAGCTGAGAGCGCGGAGGCTCGGAGCAAAGGGGAGCGGAGCTGTGGCTGCTTGTCCCCTGGAGGTGGCGGATGTGCCGGCCCCGCTCGCGATGGTGGTTTTACCTGTTGTCCCGGGATCGAGTACTTGGGTCCTGGGCTGATGAACTGGGCCGTGGTGGGCCCGCGTGGGCGGTGAGGTCTCCAGGTGCCCACCCAGGCTCTGCCCGTGTTGGAGGTGGCTGCAGAGCCTACGGGAAGAGCGGGAGAGTTGCCGAGGGCCTTCCCTGACAGGGACCCCTGTGAAGCCTCCCTGGGAGGAGCAGCAGCGCTTCACCTTTCTCGGCCTTGGCCATCGGGCTGGGTGCGGATGAGCTTGTCGGCTGCTGCAGCTCTCGGTGGCAGAGCGCGGCGAGGGCGCGGGCAGGCAGGGATCGGGCGGGAGAGGTCGTGGAGACGCTCTGTGACGTTACAGAGGCTCCTGAGACCTGCCATAGGTGCTGTTGCACCGTGCGGCTGATCGGGAGCTGGGGCGTCCAGCTTGCGGGGCCAGGCCTTGACGAGGTCTGCATGGCGGAAGCATGCAACGAGGGAAAAACTGAAGTGATCTTTGTGTTTCGTCTAGGAGCCGTACGTTCTTGTACCGTTGGGGTCACAGAATAACATGAATGTACATTTGAACACCTGGGATTTGTATTTCAGGTCTTGCTTTCCAGCTGTCCCTTACTCTGGTTTTTTTCCTGCGGAGGGCAAGTTGGGCCTGGTGTTTGTGAGCAGAATTTGCTCTTGTGGCATCTCTGTTAACAAGGTTTAGGAAAACCTCTGTGGTGGCACTTCTGGGAGTCGGTCCTTGCAGATAAAGGCAAGGGCGGCCCTTCCGCAGGGCGCAGAAGGAACTGGGCAGGCTCTCCTTCGTGCACTTTCTAGGTCATGCAAGGAAAGCTGGATGCCAGCCGCAGATGGGGAGCATTTGCAGATTTCTCCCCAGGAAGTCAAATGCCCTATTTTTCATGGCTTTCTCGCAGGGGGAAGAATCGTGAGCGGGCACGGGAGGGCTTCTGTACTGGGCCTGGCTGGGATGCAGGTAACTGTTTTCATCGCAGCCTGCACGGTGCTGTCTCGAGTGTCGATAGCGCACCGATGTGTAGCTGTTGCTGAGCGGTGCTCGCACAGCACCAAGGCCGCCTCTGCTTCTCACTCTGCCGCCCCGGTGCGCTGGCTGGGGGCGGGCAGGAGGCTGGGAGGGGACACAGCGGGGACAGCTGCCCCGAGCTGGCCGGAGGGCTGCCGTGGTCCCTACCACACAGCCCCCTGCTCAGCGAGAAAACCGGTACTGGGGGAGTCTTTCCAAGGTTGCCATTGCCCGACGATGGCTGGGCATCCGTCTGCTGCTGAGAGATGGTCAGGGGTTGCCATCGCATCACTTGTTTCCTTTTTTTCCCTGCACTTGTTAAACTGTCTTTATCTCCACCCTCCCGTTCTTCTTACTCTTGCCCTTCCAGTTCTCTCCCCCATCCCGCTGCGAGGGGAAAGGAGCGAGCGAGCGGCTGGTGGGGGCTCAGCTGCTGGCCAGGGCCAACCCTCCAGCTTCCAGCCTTGTTTAACACACGATACAAAAGTGGTCTTGCTCCCGGCTGAATAAACGCTGCGAAGGAGCTGTAGCTGGCAGCTGCTGTGCCTGCAGTCGCCGGCAATGGGAGATCGCCTGACCCGAGCCGGGGAGTTGATAATGTCGAATCCTCAGCTTGTGCTTTGTGTCTTGTGATGCTTTTCCAAGAGGTCTGTGTCACCATCTTAATGTTAGAGGGAAGTGAGAGAGCAAAGCTCCCATTTCAGCCCCTCTGGCTTCTCCATTCAAGGGGCATTTTGCTGGCGAGCTGGGTCTGCAACACTCTTTTTTTTTTTTTTTTTTTTTTACTATTTCTTTGTAGTAATTAGTTACTGAGCAGGGAGAGAAAGAAGAAAATAAAGATATTCAGTGAGTAGTTCTTGGTGCCGGCAGCTGGGTATTAGCAGGTGTCAACTGGTGTGTGGTACCTTGTCAGCTCCTGAGACAGGCGATCCCTAGGTTTATGTTGTCTTTAGCACTTGACAAGTAGGAGTCTGGGGCAAAAAAATTAGAACAATGTTTGCAAAAAAGAAAAATACAAGTACATTAAAAAATATCTGCTGAAGTTGAAGTTGATGCTAAACCTTTCTGATTATGAGTATTTGGATTGGCACCTGACCTGAAATTTGCCACAGTGATTTCTTGGGAGAACACAAGAAAATTAACCAGGGAAATTGCAGCCTAGGGAGTCTGTGTGCTCATAGTCTTTTAGGAAGGAGACAAGGCCTGGAGCTAGGACTAGTTCCCAAGAGTAAAACAGTTGTAGAGGACTTTCTCCCTTCTCTTTTGCCCATGCGTCTGCAGTGCTGGAGGAGGCAGCGTGGAGGGGCTGTGTGTGCTGGGTGAGGGAGGAACGTTTCACTCCGTAGGACTGCTGATGGCACAGCAGATTCTCACAGCTAAATCCAGCTGCTTCTGCTTCAGAAAGAAGGGGCCAGTTCTGCCCTCACTGACACCGCTCTGAGTCCAGCATACATTCAGGGAGGTTTTATCAACGTGGAGCGTCTCAGTCAAAGTGCATCCTAATTCACCCTTACCTCGTCTCCGTCTCCTCTGTATCCATGCTCCGTGGAGAATCCAGAGCTGCTTTTGCACAGGGTGATCAGGGAACGGGAATCAATGGGAAATGCAGGAATGAAGGGGTGTCTTGCAGCCACGCTGGGCAGTGTTGAGCTGTTTGAGGAACAGGTGAGCAAAGAGGATGATCTGGAAGAAAAAAAATTGAAACTTTCCTAAGAAAAAGTATTTTTCTCACAGTAACATTCTCGCAGCTCATCAGCTTAGCAACTTTTCCTCACTTTTTGATTGTCGTCTTGTCTAATTCTGTACGGCCGACAGTTCGGGTATTATCTTTAAAGAAAAAAACCACTGTAAACCACCAAAATCCTCCCAAAGGGTCTTTGTGTGGATCAAATCCATAACGCAAACACTTTGCTGGCAAGCAGCAGTAAATCAGATTTGGTTATCATCAGATATTTCAGGGCTTGTTCCTCTTTGGATGCGGTGATCCAGATGGCAAAGGGGCGTTGTTTTAAAGCTGGCTTTGTCTGGCAAGTCCTGCTAAACTCTGGTTCCAGGCATTTTGAGTACTACTGTAAATGTTTGTTTTGGATTAAATTTCCTACTGATTTTCCTCCCTTCAAGCGAAATAGATGCCAGAGGGTTGTAGGATGGGAATATCTTGAAGCCTCAGCTGAAAACTGGAACCCTTCCTACTTGGTGTTCACACTCGCAGGGAGACAACCTTTCCTGAAGATGATCAGAGTTGCTTTGGGGGGAATGGGGGAAGATACGAATTGTGACATGGCCGGTTTCTGTGGCAGATCCAAAACTGAGGTATCCTGAGAGGTATCCTGTCTCCCCAGTCGCACTGCATCCTCGCTCTGCAGACTTGTATGATAACTGGAGACTATCTCCGGGTTTGGGATTAAGAGAGAACGAAGAGCTGGCGAGCGCTTTTTGTTTAGATGCATTTGTGCATGGTGGCAAAATTAGCTCTTTCTGTTAGAGGTATCCTCAGCTGGATGAGAAGGAAGGAGAAGGTAGAAGAAAATTGAAGGAGTCCACAGGTGGTATGCCATAGTCTGTACTTTTCATGAACGCAGGTCCTGTATGACCAACCTGACTCCAGTTCCTAAGTCAGTTTGGTATTTTTGAAAACACGTACTTTATCTGTTCCTTTCCACTGAATTGTTCACGCTCACATTTTTACTTTCGATTTCAGAGATGAAACACTTAGTTTTTGTTCACAACAAAGCAACAAGAACAAAACCAACCATTTTTCGTGTTCCTGGAACAGGTAGAGTAGTGTTCAGTTCTGCTCATGTGGAAAGAATTGCATCCTGCTTTTAATGAACAGGTTTATTGTTTGACCGATTCCTTGGTAGGACGAGAAGTACACAGACATACTCTTTTTGAGCTGGTGAACTTGTTGACCTGGTAGGTCCCGATGCTCAGCTGCTTCTGTTAGTAGCAAGAGTGATAGGCCATATGGGCGGTATTCTTAAACGGGATGCTTGTTTGTTGGCAATTGTCTAACCTGCTCTTGGGCAGTTCCTGTGATCAGAGGAGTATTTTGTCAAAATAATTGGGCCAAACTGGATTCAGGTAACACTGTTTGTCTTCAGAAGGACCTGCTATGGTCCTTCAGCAGGACATCAGCATCCGGGACTTTCAAGTGCTAATCTGTGCCAAAAACAAATCTGCAGATTGCCTTTCTTGGTGAGACTGGCTCCTCGCAAGCATTTTTGTAAAGCATGCAGGTTCTCGTGGGCCTGGCCGCCCTCTGCATCCGTCACACACATCCCCTTCGGCTGGTTGGATCGTTCGTCCTCTGTCACCAAAAGGGCATGGGTAATGCTAATGATCCAGGCCGTTTGCTAGCACAAATTTCCTTCACGTTGTCCTTCGCAGTCTCATGAACCAGGCTTGGAAACGTCAGGCAGCGCTCTGCCCGCGGTGACAAACTCCTCAGCCCTTGCCACCATCTGCCTTCAACCAAAAGGATTTTTCGGCATGTGCAACGTTGTTCTTGTCAGGGCGGCTTCTGCGTCTGTGCCGCTGTGCTGGCAGGAGCCTGCTGCAAGTTTCGGACAGCAGCAGATGCTGCTTTGTGTCACTCCCGTCACCGAACTTGATCCTGTCGCTGAATGACGAGGAGCGGTACTGACCGTCTGAGGCACAGAGATCCGGGTCAGCCTCGCTGCTCCTTGTCTTCCGGTGAAGTTCGGCGTCGCTGAGGATTCGCGAGCCTGGGATGGCTCTGCTTGCGAGGGTATGTGGGCGGTTAAAAATGGTTCTGTTTCTGCTCTTTGGCACCTCTGTGGAGTCCTGGGAGCGGACCCCACGGGCAAAAGCGTGTGGCGTGGGTGTGAGGTGGAAGAGACGGGCAGGGGAGGAACACCTTTGCTGGCTCACTTCCCCCATGGAGCGCTCTGTGCTCAAGGTTACACATCAGTTTGTTCCAGGAAAAGGACCTGATCCTTCTCTCAGCCCTCACGGGATCTGTGAGTTCACGTGGACTCAGGAGAGTGCGGAGCTGAAGAGGAGTGGCGGGGAGGCACTGAACAAGACGAACAGGGAGCCGTGTCCTTGGGCGTTTAGGAGGGTCGCTGTCCCTTCGGGTACTCTCGGTCCCGTCTGCGAAGGAGCAGCCGCGAGTTCTGGGGTGAGGTGCACTTGTGCTGCCTGCCCCGTTTTCCCTCGGCGGTCCCTGGGGATCCAACTTGCTCTCAGGCTTTTGCTGAGTGTCAGTGCTGACACTGGAATATCCCTTCCTCTCCAGGCGACCCTGTGTGTGCCTCCTGGGATGCTCAGAGGACCGTGAGTGTGGTCCAAAGCGTGACTGTTCAGCTCATGCTCAGCGAGTTTTGGATCCGCTGCTATCAGAACTACCGCATTTATGAAAAATGGCCAACACTTGGAGAAAGTTGCTTTGGTTGAGGACGTGATTCCCTCAGGTTATTCAGAGTTTCGCTGCTGACCCGTGTGTCTGTGCGTGTCTGTGGGTGCTGTGGGTGAGCCAGTACGTATAACAATGCTGTTGTTGAGACTTTACCAGAACAAACAGCATCTCGTCCTAACAGTAAGGAGGAGGAAAAAAAAAACCCCTTCATTCATAAAAGCAGACGACAGAAATAATTTTAAAACATCATCTGAATTTTATTTAGAACTTAATGTTACCTCTAAAGAAATAAGATCTAAAATAGACTGGAAGGTGACAGGGTGTAGGACTCAGCACACAGAGTTTAGGAAAACAGCTGCCAGGATCCTGGTTTTCTCCATTTTTTATACTTGTTGTTTTCCCAGAGGCTTTGGATGAGAAGCTGGAAGTCATTGAGAAGTGTTGTCAGCAGCTGGGTCAAATATTTTGTCGATTTAAGCCTCTGTCCGAACAAGTTTCTGAAACGGAAAATAAGAGGAGTGAACATGGTGTGCCGAAATACACAACTGCAGGGAAAAGCCGGACTTACCTACGATACTTGAACTATATATTGAAGTTGTAACCTCTGGCAGAGCTTGTGTGAGGACAAAGGCTTAGTCTCTCGCCCGCAGGTGCTCACCAGGTCAGCACGTGTCGTGAGTTCATGTGTGAACGCTCGCAAAGAGCAAGTGTCTTTCTTGCTGTTACCTAGACGTTTTCTTTCATCTTGGCTCTGTTCCTAAAAACACACCTGCGTGAAGCAGGTGCTTCTTCCACCAGGGAAGTTAGCATTTCCATAAATTCTAGCCAATAACAAGAACCACCGTACTTCTTGCAGAGACCATCTCTTGTTTAACAATCTCTCAAAGCACTTGGAAGCTTTGTGCTGGTATGCAACCAAACCCGAGGCCAAGGGATGCTTAAGTTAAAGTATTTGGGTGCTCTTTGTCCAGAATCTGGTGCAAGGCTGCACAGTTATAGACATTTATGATAACAATAAAAGGAATGAATTACCAGCAGATTGACGAGGGCCTTTACGTGCTCAGGAGAAAGCTCATCGATACATTCCTTTAACGCAGTCAAAGCAGCTCTAGTCAAATCATCGACTTTATATTGAGAAATTGGCCCGGTGTACAGGTGTTCAGCAGAGCCTTCGAGAAGTGTCTGAAGAAAGCTAGGGACAACCTCATGAGCAGAGCCAGCTCCTGGAGCGTGGAGGACAAAGTGGAGCGTAATGAGCAAACCTTTCACTTGCGCAGATTCAACTTCTTCTGCCCTTTAACACCCTCCACCCCAATAATGACATACAAATCACAGTAAGTGTTTGCAGAGCGTGTGCTCGGCTTTGCGGGGGTTTTTTAAAGCTTTCATCTTTAAACTCATCAGGGAGATGAGTTGCAGCTGGAGGAGCTGCTGTGTTGCACAGGTCCCTGGCTGGAATCCCACCGTTCATGGATAAGCTTCTGCCTGCCTGGTCCTCAGCCCTCCCCTCTCCCCTCTCCCCTCTCCTCTCCCCTCCC
>WEKW01012285.1:78058-109246 GCA_013389905.1 Sula dactylatra | reverse complement strand
CTTCTCTCCCCCCTCTCTTCTCCATCCAGTTTCTTCTGAGGCTTTGAGGGATTTTTTTCTCTTTTCCATGCACCTTTGCTTCCTTACTTGACTCCCTGTTCTCTAACCAGATATCAAAAACCATTCAGCTCCCCTCTCTGAATGTTTGTGTATTTGTCACCCAGGTTGTCTGTAATAATCAGTAATTACATTTTTTCTCCTGTCTCTGGAATTGTCAGCATTTTAGATGAAAGTAAACTGAAAATGTTTCTACTCTCTTAATCTCTTTTCTCCAAGTCCAAATCTTGTCGCCTTCTGATGTTGCTACCTACACCACTGCCTAAAAAGGCTGATTTCGAATTTACACTTAACATGCTGTTCTTCCAAGATCTTGCCAGGTTTTCCAGGACTACTCATGCAATTTGATGTCCTTTCCATATTCTCTTTGTATGAACTGTCTTGATTTAATCACTGAGTCTCGATTTAAAAAAAAAACAAACCAAAAACAAAACCAAAAACAAACCCCCCCAAAAAAACAACCAACCAACCAACCAAAAAAAGTTCTGTCTCTTCTACTAAAATTCTGTGGTTTTTTCTCCTTCTTTTATTGTCATCCGTGTTCTTAATTTATAAGATTTAATGTGAGAGTCCCATCGATTAAAGTCCATATTCTTTTCCTGCCTTTATAAAATCATCAGGTTCTTCAGCCGATGAGATAATTTGGACTCTTACCAGGGCACAGCATACTCCTGATCACCGTTTCTCCTACTCGAATTGCACATAACTATATTCTTGGTTAATAACCTCAGGGGAATTAACCAGGCTGTGAGTTCACCACCACCCCCTCAACACGTTGAATTCTGTTGCCTCTGTTTTCATAGGCATTTTCACCTTCCAAGTTTACTTGTTTCCCCATCTGTATTTTCTGCTTTCTGGCGCTTTGGCATCCGTGTTGCCTCAGATTAGGCACCTTTGTGGGCTCAAGGAGCCAAGCCTAGAGGCAATGGTAGGTAATGGTAGTAGTTACCCATCATTAAATAACGGAGTAAAGTTGGGGTCACTTTGCTTGAGGCTGAGCCTCCGCATCTGCTCCAGTCCCAGCAGGACAGACCATCTAATCTAGTGCAGGTGCCTGCGCTGCCACGACTGGCCCGGTCCGTTGGTTCAGAGGAGACCCAGGGTGAGCGCTCGAACACTGCCCGTCACGTTGCAGAGACCAAGGTTAGGCAGATGAACCATACTGTAAGTGTCCAGGTGAAAAAAAGAAATCTCGGAGACCTTACACAAGCTGCTGTGATTAGTATTTTCTTGGAGGCCAGGTAGCTAAATTTCCCTGTCATCGCCAAGTCTTCAGTGCTAAACAAGGGGCGTCATTTCTGCCAGCAGGGACACAGCGTGCTTCCTCTGCAAATTTTAAACAAGGCATCAAGATGCCTTTCAGTTGCTTCCTAGAATAGTTTCCACAGGTGTTTTAATGGTACTCTGCGTAGTTTGAGTACTTTGTGCAGAACTTTAATGAGTTCAAGGTTATTAAAAAAAAAATATTAAAAATTCTATTTTTTTAATTGGCAAAACTTACCAAGGGAGCTGCAGAGCGTCATGGTGATGAGAAGAGTAATGGTCAGCCTCATGGCAGAGCGTGCCATTCTCTGTATGTCGTGTGTTAGGCTGCGAAGGCCAGCGAGCGCCCTTTGCAACGGAGCGCAAAGACCTGGGGTATATATCTGGGAATTACGCGACGGGAGGGAAGGAATGGGCCCGGCAGGTCGTGCAGCTGCGCTAAAACTGGATCCAGGGCGTGCTTGTTTATGAAGTGGGCAGGTGAAGAATGTGGGTGACCTCTGCTTTCATCAGCTGCTGTCATTGCACCTGGAACAACGAACACGGTGCTCCGTTAGGGAGGGTTCGCGCTGACATGACGTGTGGGACGTATGGGGCTTGAAGCTCGGCGCGAGATTGCTCTGTCCCTGCGAGATGCAGAACTGCACAACCGGCGGCCAATAAACTGCATCAAGCCATTTTATCCAGGGCACTTTCAAGCTCCTTTATTCCAGCCTTCTGGTGTGTTTTCATGCAGAACTGCTGCTGCTTTTCTTGCATAATTATTCTTCTATTGTTTTCCTTGCTTCTCTTCTACAATTCCAGTTCTGCAGGGACTAGCGTGTCTTTTTAGTACCTTGATGTGTGGTGGCTCAGAAATATATCTATATATAAAGGAGTAGGTTGATGCATGAAAGAAAATAACCACACATTAAGGAAGAACATCTCTAACAGCTTCTTCTATACGGCCTTTCAGCTGCTCTTAGCCAAGCGTGCACTGTCCAGGCATGGAGACGTTGCCTCTACAAACTCCAAACAGGCAGCTGAAGCAGAGATGCTGGTAAGCATTGGAATAAAATCACAGTGTCACTGCTGAACTTAAAAAATGGGAAGCATGTTTTTCAGGTAAAAATTAAAGGACTGTTGTCCAGCTGAAGCAACGTTTAGCAGCGGTGGCTAGTTCTTGAGTTACAGACTAGTTCTGCCGCCTGGCAGCCAGGTGGGCTCCTTAGCAGGGAAGCCCAGCTGACCCTCGTTCTGCGCTGTGCTCCGCATGGCTGGGAGCGCTCCTGCCGCAGGTGTGGGGGGTGAGGAGGTTGGGAGAGCGACGATCAGATCCACGAACGTCCCCAGCAAGATGCGAGCGATTACTGCCTGTCTGGCACCGTGTTCTGCTAGCCCACTAAAGCCTAAAATCGCCCTGACGGAAGGGAAGCAGTAACGGCAGTCTTGGAACACAACGGATAGGAGAAAGGAAGGGCCTTTCCGTGGACGTGGAGCATCCTCCCTTCTGACTCCTTCTCTAGGAAAGAGGGAAGTGTGAGAGCCTCCCCTGGAAATGTCGGGAGATGCTTTCTGCGAAAGAAAGTGCCCTGCGCGATTAGCACGCGGAGGGGGAGCGTGTCACGACCGGTGCCTCCTGCGGTTAGGATTTCACCTGAAGGCGCTCGGGGAGTAAGAAATGCTGCACACTCGGCGTATCCCCGCTGTGAGAAAGAAAGGGCAGCAGGTGTTACAGGGCCACATCTTCACCTGAAAGAATAGTGTATTGCGGTAAATAAAATGGGGGGGGGGGGCAGCTTTTTGAAGGATTCGGCTACCACACATACGAGCTATGACTGTCAAATGACGTGACCATGGGGTTGTGAAGACTAAAAGCTTTCCCCATCATCTTCTTCCCCCCACAAGCATCAGAAAAGCATGCTTTACCTCTGAGATCTTCGACATTCCGTGTGCAACCAACATCGTTTGAAAGAAACGCTTATTTTCCTGCTCTGCTACTTGATCCCTGCACTAACCTGTGCTGAAGAGGTCCTCCGAGATCTCCCTGTTGCACTCGTCTGCGTGGTCTTGAGTAACCTCATATCTGAGTTTGCCCTTTTGTCATCGCCCCGACTCTTAGTGCAGGGTTTCAGAGTCCATCGGCACTCAAGGAAAACGTGATGAAGAAGGGGAGGGGCCTGAAAGATAACAGGTCCCCCCACTCCCCCCTTAAAATGTTAAGTGGTTGTGGAGGGGTGTCCAGGGCTCAGGAGGATATTGGAGGATATCGTTTCTTTTTGGATGGGTATGAACAACTACATCAACTGTGAATATCTGGAGACCTTCATATAGGACCGTAGAAATACATGATTTTAATCTTTTTTCGGTGTGAAGTTGATTGTCTAGGCGACTACAGTACTGAAATATGAAATTATAACATAAAATTCCTTCCTGAAAATGTTCTCATTAGTTTTTCGTGCCACTGTTGGGACAGGTCGGCAGTAAAGGACTCCAAGCTGTGCGGTGGCTTAGAGTGCAAAGTCCAGGCGGGTTTTCCCTCTCCTGAGGTTCGGTGGGCGGCTGTTCACCAAACGAGACCTGGTCACAAAGGACAAGGGCAGAGGAGTGAGCGAACTCCCTTGGGCTGACAGTTAATGCACGTGAAGAGATGGGTACAGCGTGGATGTCTCGGGAGCTGGAACGAAAGCGCTGTGGACTGTAGGAAAATGCGCAGCCGTGGGAGCTAGCAAACAAGCAGTACCTGCAGGGTATGTTAAATTTAGGGACCGGTCCTATGATTTGGACAAACGTGATCAGCTGTTGCTTACCTGGACCTCGGGTGTGAAGCGTTGGGTGTTGGAGACTTCTTCGCTGTCCTTGCTTAGAGGCTTAGCTCAGAGGGGTTTTGCAAGGGCTGCTTTTGTACTTCCCCTCAGTGCTGGGTCTATTTGCTGAGGGTTATTTTTCCAATTTAAATTAGGAGACCAGGGGCTTCTCTGTTTTGTTCTCCAACATGTCTATGTGACAGTCAGAAATTCTTAGGGTACAGAAAAGCGCCTTCACCAGTTTTTGAGGCTGTCCACAGAAACAAGTGAGCAAAGCGCCGTTTGGGGCAGGCTGTGTACCGTGAGTTCTGGGTAAATCACTAAAGCCTTTCTCTGCAGCACAGGTGGAAGCCATGCAGTCCTCAAGACGTTTTTGTTTGTTGTGTGCGTGGAATTTCTTGGCAGAGAATTCCACAGAAGAGGAAAGGGGGTTTATTTTCCTTTTTGCTTAGAAAATGGATTCTGTTTAGCTAGGAGCAAGCTGTGATGTTTAGCAAGCAGAGCCTGGCAGCAGCCGTCAGACTGAGTACGGCAGGACTGCAGGAGAGATGCCAGACCTGTGCTGGGAGCTCCAAGGGCTCTTGTTAGCCGCTTGGCTTCAAGGTTCCTGCTTATCCATCCTGGAAGTGTTTGACTGTTGAAATAATAAACATGGTCTCAGAAGGCATCTGCTGTACCCTCGTGCCTTTGGCTTTGGCCCCCCACAGCACCACTGCGGGAGGCAGCCTGAGCGGGGACACGGCGCTGCACAGGCCCCCTCCCAGCCCCGCGCTTGATCTCGTTTCGCTTAGGAGGTCCGGCCACCTGCCAGCAAAGTGACAGCGGGGTATTGCAGGCCTCCCAGGACACAGAGCTAAGTCCGTGCTTTGCGCTGTGGCTGTTCAGTTTCTAAGCTGCAAGTTTAAGGAATTCAATCTGAAAAGCTCCAGGGAGGTTTTACCACCAGCTGTCCTGGCAGGAGCTTGTCCTGGTTTTTTGCATCCCTGGAGCTGATCCCACTGGGAGTGAACAAGGGTGCTCTTGAAAACGAGGTATTTTTTTCTTGTTCTTCTGGTTTCAAACAAAGAAGGCATATAATTCTATTTTAAAAGAGTGTGAATTTCAGATTTGCCTCAATTAGTGACAAGCAGCTTAACGAGGTCTGTGATGAATGGGAGGGGAGTACATCCTTTCGTGGCACACACATCCTATTATTATCTTCATGCTGGAACTGAATAGCCCCGTTCCCATTACAGGGACACATCCGTGCTGTGGGGTGACGGCACTGCACTCGGCCCACGTGGTTTTCTTGCTTTGAATATGTTCTTGTTCCGAGCATAGGCAATTCTCTGGGCACAGGTTGCCCAGAGAGCTTTTGGGGTCTCCTTCCGTGGGGATACTCCTTGTTACCAGCAATGCTCTCTCACATTACGCATGATCTAAGAAAAGAGAGTGCTTTGCATTTGCTTTGTAAAAGTCCATCACGTTTTTCTTCAAGAATGATCCCTGTTTTCTCTTCATTGTGCAAAACTTTGTATAACTGAATGGCAACTGCAGTGGTATTGCCCTTGTTCACCTGGCAGCTGTAGACGTTAATGTATATATGCTTCAGGAACTGCCTGTCTCACAGGCGTCAGCTGGTAAGGATGATCTCGGAACACATTATCAAATCCTACATTTTAATTAGGGGAATGAACAAAGACAGCTGTTTATTTTATTTTATTATAATGAGAAACCTAAATTATTTTGAAATACAGTACCTGAAAATATAGTACCTTAGTGAATGTGGAGCTGAAAATACATTGTTAGCATGGCAAAAAAAAGATGGCTTTGTTGCATACGGTTTAGCACATTCTTCTTTTGTTTGGTGGCAGATATTGTTTAGTCTGAAAAAAAGCTCAAGGTTCTCTGTGCACCTTTGGGGGAAGTGACGAAAGCATATAAAGAGCTTGCTCACTGCTTTCGTTGCTGTGACTGGAGCCAAGTCCCAGGCACCGCTTGCGAGTGGATCAGGCACTGCGGGCTGGATGCAGTAAAAGATTCCCCAGGTCTCCGTGCTGTGCGTGACAGTACCTGCTTCGCTGCAAATTCATGCATGTAAACAGGGACTGGAGCGTATCAGGAACATGCTCACATCTTTATGGCTGGTGTCTGCTCCTTTGGGCACCCCATCTGTGAGGTCCCAAAGTGACCTTTGAGAGGTCCTGTACTCACAGAGTGCAAGTACTTACAGTAAGAGTCTTTACTTACTCCACACTGTAAGGACCTCAAAGTGACAAGAAGCTGAGAGCATCTGACCTTGTCGAATTGGGAGGAAAGAGGCAGTGGAAGCACTAGCAAAACCCCAGGCTGGTCCTGTGCCTGTTAGGAAAGAAAAGACAATTCGGGTGATTTTTCAGGAAATACTGAGAGAACAGGAGGAAGCAAAGATCTAATCCAGAAGCAAAGATGTGATCCAGCCAGCGGGGACTGTTCGGCCTGGAGAAGACTCCAGGGGCACCTTTCACAACGTATCTCGACACCCGAAGGGAGGGTGCAAAGAAGACGGAGCCAAGATCTTTTCAGGGGTGCCCAGTGACGATGGGCACAAACTGAAACACAGGAGGTTCCCTGGGAGCATCGGAAACCCTTTTTCACTGTGAGGGTGACCGAGCACTGGCACAGGTTGCCCAGAGAGCTTGTGGAGTCTCTCTCCTTCCTTGGAGATACTCAAAACCTGCCTGGCTGTGGTCGTGGGCACGTGGCTGTAGGTGGCCCTGCTTGGGCAGGGAGGGTTGGACTCCGGAGGTCCCTTCCCACCTCAACCAGTCTGTGATTCGGTCAATTATTCCTGGGCCAGGTGTGTAAGTAAGTGCTGAGTGCTTCCGTTACGGAGGGGCTCGGTGCTCTCAAAAGGGGAGACTGCAAAAAAGTCAGCTCTCCTATTCCCCATTACCCCCAAAAAGAAGAAAACTCTCCCTCAGCGGTGTATTTGGATGAAAATAAGCTTCCAGAGTCCCTGAAAAGACCTGCGATGGCCCTGGAGGAAGGAAACAGTGTTTGGAAGTGTGTATCTATCCCTTGGCAAGGACTGCTAATCTGGATTTTTCATTGTAAGCTACTTAATGTCATTTGGGGATTTGTCTAAAAGTGTTTGCTTTTTCTTGTTTTCCTACTGCTGACAATATTGTCGGCAATCAGGTCACTAGAATCCATTTTAATTAATAATCATATTTGCACACTAATCCCTGAACAATCCAAAGGTAAAGTCTGGGTCCAAACTTTATTGGAAAGACCCCCTGTGTACTTTGGAGTGTGTGCCAGCCCGGGCGAAGCTGGCCTCTCTCCCTGTGTGCACAGAGGAGGCGGCAGAGCGGGGACCGTGGCAAGGGGAGGTGAAAACGATAGGATTTAGCATGTTTTATCATACAGCCTTTCCTCCGACCCAGCAAAGCCCCTTTTAAAGGGTTTTCTTGCCGGAGGACCGTCGCAACCATGCACCTACTCCTTGGCCACTGCTGAAGCCTGTCCAGCGCTGCTCCAGGCCAACGCCACATTCCCCAGGGCAGGTATCCCTCTGGGATGCGCAGGCTCTCCTGCTCCCCGTGCAAGGGAGGAGGGAGCAATGACAGCTAAGAGAAAGGCTTGGCAGGGCTATAACCACGAGCAGCACCTTGTGCTGTTTTGACATTCCTGTAGCCTTGGTTTTAGTCTTTCCACCATGAGTACGTCTTGAGCCTTCGTGAGGATGTAGGTACAGATCCCTTGGGATACACATGATGCCTTCACATCCACCTGCCAGCTTCTCTGCTGTCTATGCGTCTCCCTCCCCTGCAGCACTGTCGTGCTCACAAAGCCATTGTGCCGGTCCTTCCAACTCCACGGCGTCCATTTGCCAATGCTGAGCACGCCAGAGCCTGTCTGGAGAAGCCAGATCTCGTTTCTGAATCGGGGACAGCGTGGAAGGTTAGTAACGGCTCTCCTTCAGTGTCTGGTAGAAAAAGAGGGCGGCACGAAAGGATTATGGCTGGATGCAACCAAGGCAGTTATTTTCATGTGTTCCTAGTGTTAAGGCACAGGTAAGTTTTAACAAATTTGCTGTTGAAAACAGTGATTCACGAAAGTAGGTGCTGAGTGATATTTTGTTGGGTTGTATCTCTTGGCTGGTGCAGGTTGGCTAATCTAGAAAGCACGCAGATAAAATCTTAACAACTGCTTAATTCTCATGTATAATCCAAACCCTGAAAGATTTAACTGTTGGCTTGTCTGACACCATATCGGTACAGAACTGAGTTTGCTTGTGCACAGGGGCTTCTGCAGCTCCTTTGTGGGTTTTCCTTTCTTGTCTTTAGGGTGCCAGGGCAAAGACTGGTGGGAGAGTTTGTGTTGTGGTTGGGCCAAGCCCCGATTTGTGCAGTGCTCCTCGGGGCCGAGCCAGCAGCGTGGCTTGGAGAAAATGCAGTGCAAGACCCTCTGTAAACACAGCTCCAGGGCATTTATTTTCATTTCTAGGAATCCTTCCTGCTTCTACTTTGTGGAAGGGACCCTGGAGATAAAGCTGTTTTGTTTCAGTGGCAGCACTGAAGAGGTCAGGAGAGGGGCACGACTCCAAACTTAGCCAGGTCAGGCGTTTATTTCCATGACAGTGAGGCCAGCCTGAGCAGAGCCCAGCCTCGCGCACTATTTCTGCGGTTCCAGAAACACCTAAGCTATCTGGGAGGGGAAAGCATACAGGCATACACTACTCCTCCTCCCCCAAGCCCAAGGAGTATTTCTGGCAGCATTGCCCATGTGGTTCTCGCTTTGTACCAAGCAAACGTTAGGCTAAACCTAATTTTTTTTGTTTTCCTTTTATTCTTGTTTCCAGGAGCATGCAACTTTTCCTCTTTTGTGACCATTTTGCATGCTGCTTTCTGGTATCCTGCAGGCTACTCGTCATCCGCAGCTCGCAGGCCGTGAAACGCTTAGTCCTGGGTACAAGGGCTGGAGCTAGAGAACAATGTTAGCGGGGGGTTTGAGGCTGCAGCCCTTCAGGAGAACTCATAGCTTAACCTTCCTACAGGACTTGAGTAAAGACCTACAACCGCCTTATAGGTGAGCATTTTAGGCTAAAGGTGCACAGAAAAAGGCTTGACAAACACAGTGTTCTCCAGGCAAGAAGCAGCAGAATCTGGCTTGACCTGCCCTAAGGGGATTGTTCACTTGTTTGCTGTTCCAGGAGCCAATGTTTTGTGCCGTGCAAACAAGTGCCTTGGAGGACAGGCAGCCACCTGGACTCAAAGGCAGCAGCAGGTGAGGTGGAGAAAGTACTCTTGGCACTTGGGAATGGAAAGTCACAAGCAGAAAGGAGAAGCTGGTTTCACCAGGGCATGCAGTTTCTTCCCCCTCGTTTCAACAGGGGGAGATGAATGATGCGTTCAGGTCTTTGTGGCAGAGTCCTCTCCCCAAACCTCTGCCAGCCCCGGGGAGGGACGCAGCCCCTGACCCTGGCTTGCGGCAGTGCTCCCTCTTCCAGAGGTCTGGGTGCTTCGCCTCAGTTTTACACCCAGGCAGCTTCCAGTGTGGGCTCCCTTTTCTTCAAACGCTCCTGCTCTTGGCTTATTTCTAATCGCCGCTGCAATCTTTTCCTGTTTCTTTGGCTGCCTGGTGGTGGTTTAGCGCTGAGTAAGTACCAGGCTAGCTCAGACAGGGCTGTTGCCCTTGGACGCAGCCATATCCTCTGAGGAAGGACTAAGAAAGGCATTAGCCACAAGGAACACAGCCACATACACTACATTTATTTTAATTCAAAGGATAAAGGATAGTCAGATATTTAATATAGGAGAGGGAATGCCAGAGTAAGTCATAAGGGTAAATGAGCAGAGGCAATGGGAACCAAACCTCAGTAAGGCTTTGGCCAGGATGCCAAGCTCTCATGCATGCTTAAGTGATTTTTAATAGTTCTATTTACTTGAAACTTAGCTTTTCTTGCTAAATTTTCAGCATCTCTGAACCCAAATAGGATTGGGATTCCACCTGAAAACAAACCTGCAGGAAAAGCTTTGAAATGCCAGTGATCTTGAGCGTGTGTTGAGAGGCCCCGGTTCATGTTCCTAGTCCTCATCATGTGCTACCGAGAAGACTTGGTAAGAAAAGTCCCCGGTTTTTTTTTGGTTTTTTTTTTTTTTTAAGGTGTTCTAAACAAAGCTGAACCGTGACAGCTTAGCTCAGAGGGGCTAGATGCTTTTTCTATGTACCTGCTGAAGTTTGCAAGATGTCTTCCCACTCTGCTTACCTTCAAGGATGCCTGAAGCATCTGACAGAAGCAAAAATCTCAGGTAATTTTGTTGAGATCAGTGGTATAAAATAAGAGTTAAATGGCTCAGAAGTAATACTATGAGCATTTGCTTTGAGGCCTTCATGAGGCCAGAATCTGTCTCATCATTGCAAGTAATATCCGATGGCAAAAATCAGTTACAGATTTTACCATTGTTACTAAGCTTAAGTGGTCCTTGAAGACTGGAAATGGCTTTTCTCTTGGCCAAGAATCTGCCCCCTCAAGCTTTTGTCTGAATTCCCAGTATTCCTGTTTCACAAGGTATCTAACACATCACGATTAAGACAGTATTAACCGCCACCCCTTGGGGTGGTTGGACTTCTCAGTAACTTGCAATACGCTGGTAGGTACTGGACGCGATTCTAGTATCCCACGGGCGCTTGCATTCCCGAGGCTAGGAGGTCTAGGGTGAGGACAGACGCCCCGAGCCTGCCCCAGTTCTGCGAAGGAGGGCACCACTTACCTGGCCTGCACTACCCCTCCTGCGCAGCCCTCCGCCTGCCCACCAAGCCCCCAGGCTAACCAGAGCATGCTTTTTTGTCAACAGCTGTTCAGAGAAGGCTGTTCAGTGAGGGCTGTTGCTTCCCAGATCTGTAGATGAGCATCCTGAAGCCAGATTATGTCCAGTAACAACCAGTCAGGTTGTTGGAGCCAGCCTGATTCATTGGCACCCACCTGGTGTGTCCTTGGAGGCCCTGGGTTCGTACAGACCTGCAGAGCTCTGCTGCCTCCCCAGCCCGTGCTCTCATAGCCAGCATGCTGGAAAGGCACCGCGGCCGCTGCACTGCTAGCTCCCTGCCCGCAGGTGCCTGTGAGAATGGAGGTCATCTGCACAGGCGGTGTCTGGAAAGGCCCAGGGACAGGAGAGAGTTTTGTTCATTGAGCCGAAGCCAGGCACAACATGCCCTTTAATATATCATCAAGAAACATCTTTGCTTTTACTTGTTTCATGGAGCAGTTTTAGGTTTGAGACCTCAGCTAACTCTAAAGGATCACAAGTTTACCATGTGGTAGCAATCCCAATTTTCTGTTTGGTATCATTTGGCTCCAGATATTTTCTGTGACTCCAGGGAAACTGTATTGGTCTGGAAAAGACAATATATACCAGGTTATTGGTTCCCCCCCCCAGTGGAATGAAGTGTTGCAAACTACTGATGGCCAAGTTCTCTCACCTGGGAAATACTGCTTTATGCTTTCCCTGTTATAATTTTCTAGGTATCTGCTGAGCTGCAGTGACAGCTTAGGTGGATCTTGCCATTCTGTCACCGAGGCTTTTAATAAACTTTTCTGTAAGTCAGAACAGGCAACAGAATACAAGAGCTGATTCAGAGCTGGGGGGCAGAACAACCTCTGCCTTGGACAGCAGCGAAATAACTGGGGTTTTACGGTTAAGACTGTCCTCACTCAGGAGCAGCTTCTAAACTCTGCCCGTGCAATATTTACTGAAATCCAGCCCCCAGGCAGGACACGCATCTTGAGCGGTACCTCCAGGGAGGCCCAGCTCAGGGCCAGGCACAAACCTGGAGTCACTGTACCAGAAAGCACTCAGAGCTCAGGAAAGGCTGCCAGGGCAAACAGGAATGAAAATTAAAAGAAATACCCAAAATCAAGAGTGAAAATATAATTTTTAAAATCTTGACATTGTAATCTGCTGGGGTTTCTACTTGTGTTTTTTTGTTTGTGTGTTCTTAAATACCAGTGTTTCAGCTGTATTCGGTGCCTGAAGCTCCTGCTCCATCTGGTGGTAGCAATTCAGAGTGTTTTCTGAAGTTATACAAGTAGTTAATTACAAGGACATAGGTTAGTTCAAGATAAATTCAAGCCATGTGTTCCTTAGCAAAGATTTCTGGGAATATATAATTGTGCCAAACTGTCCCTCTTCCAATATCCAGAAACAAAACTAGTCAGCAAATTCTGCAGGGTTACCAAAGCACAAATTATTTTCCACTGTAGCAGGAGTTATGAAGTTCTTCCTAGACAGAATGTTCCTGTCTTAAGGAAACAGTGCAAAAAGCAACCCCAAAAGGACAGATTCCAAAATACTGTAGACTTTTCTAATAAAAAGCTATGATGAGTCCCAAAGAGAAGCCCAGAGGAGATGATTAACTCACTTTTATCAAACTGTCACAACATTCAAGTAGCATTCAACTTTAAAATTTTTACCATTTCAGCAAGCTTTCTTACAAAAAGGTACGTTCAAAGCTCAATCTACAAAGCATCTATCGAAGTACAGTCATCACGCAGATATAACACCAATAGCACAGCACCTAGCAGTTGATCTATTTAAACATGAAACCCCCCATCATTGTAGACATTTGCCTGCAAACAGTTCATTAACTACACGCACAAGGAAGGGTAAAAGTCTCCTTACACAGTGTATCATCTCCATACAGTGTTGGTTTTTTAAAGCACCGAGTTGTATGTACACAGAAACGGTGTTCTTCAGTCTTCTGCCTGCTGAGATTGCAGCCACGATCACTCACCCCGCTTTGAAACAAATCAAGCCGCAAGAAAAAGCTGGATCTGAGGTAAGAACAATATAGGCTGCCTAATTTGCAGAAGACAGGCTTCCACAATAACCTACAGAAACTAATGTAACTGTTTCCCTTGAAATCTTCCAGTAAGTACTGTTCTGCTGAGACCTCTACTCTCTCTACACAGGAGCTTGTTACAGAGAACACACAAGCGTCCGTGCCGCTTGCAAGTTCAGTGTAGAAAGAATGACTAAAAAAATCCAAGTGCTCTTGGAACTGAAATTCTGAGCTGATGCTTTGCTGTTAAGAGGAGATTGTTTTGATAACAGTCCATTTGACACTCCCTTACTGAACATGAAGTGTGAAACAGGCCTAGAAATAAAGCCAGCTTCGATGCTGAACAAATGAAACGGCCAAGGGGAGAAAAGAGAAAGACAGGGATTAAGGTTAAACTCATTCTTTCAATCCAATCTGCCACAGACATGGAATTTAAATTAGAGGAACAAAATTCTATCAGAACCCTTGTGAGTTTTCTCTTAACAAGGCTTAGAGCCACAAAGCCTGCTTACGCTGCTCCGGGTATTCCTGGAGACATGATTATGCCGAGGGTCACGTCCCTCCAATAGCTGAAGAAAGGTCAAAATCTTTAGGGTATTTCAGCCTGAGCTGTAGTAACACCAGCATCAATCGAGCTTATCGTGCAGTCTGCACATAATTGCACTTGGTGTTGGCATAAAGCGTACACTGAAAAATGGAACAACGAAACCATTTTGCAGTTTGCAGGAGATGAAGACCACACCTGCTAACATCTTGCTTCTGGAGAACATCCGCAGTGCACATTTGGGTTTTACCCAAGATGCGCGCAGTGGCCCTTAGCTATACAAGTACCCCGGCCTCAGCCACGAGGCGGGCAGGGACAGTACGGACATACAACGGTCATCTGAAGCTGGCAGGCACTACCAGGCCCGCTTGGCTGAAGAAGGGAGGATCATATAGCTCTAGGTGATGCACTCTCATGACCTAGAGGTCTAAATCTTTGTCAGCTTAAAGCTAAAGGTAAAAGGAGATGCATCTTTCCAAGGCAGTATCTCACCGAAGCTTGCTGTTTTGCTTAACAGTGCGAAAATAAGCCCCGAAAACAGAAAAGGCAAGAGGCCCAGTAAGAGCTGACATTTATTCAATGCTAATACCTAAAGACTTATAGATACTGAACAGTAACTATCTTCCCACCTAGAGACAGAAACGTATACCTGCTGCTCCACAGAAACAGCCACTGCCCACCTCAGTACTTTTTCAGGCTGCATGGCAGACCTAAAACCGATTTGGCACCTGGAAATGGTGGGGAATTCCACACGGCAGAGCTTGTGCGCTTGAAGTAGCGCGGTTTGCTTTTGTAAAAGATGTCCTCCAGCCTGGGGCTTGCGATCACCCCAAAGAGCGCGTCAACATTGGGAGGGTTGTAGTACTGGCGGATTACGGCTTGGCTAAGCTGATTCCCTGGAGAAACAAAAGATGAAATTCATTAATTTTTTTAAATGGAAACTGCTGTGTAGGCTGTTTGTATGCCACGCATCCCTGCACTCCTCGTCTGTAATCACACCGAGATCGCAAATAGGAGAAATCCTGCAGTATTTGATGTTGTAAAGCACCCTGTTTAAGCCTAAAGCTTCAGCATAGGTCACTTGAAGGGTTACTATTGCATGTACTGAATTATGTCCAGGAACTAGAATGAGTTTGCAAGAGGCAAGGTTTCTCAGCTTTTCTTCCTGCAGATACCACTACCTCCCCCACAGCTTCCCAGCTCCCCTGGGGTAGGCAGAATATGAAATCATGGGCCTGCGTATTTCAGAACCAGAACAGCCGGCAGTCTGGAGCCTAGCCTGTGACATCTAGCAATACTTTGCTTTTTAAAGCTAAATCAACGTCAAGCAGGCTCAAGGCCAGAGCACTAGTTCATAGTTACTCCATTCACACAGGCAAAATGACACTAGCAGCTCTGTTGAGGCAGTTTAAGAGAGTATTGTTCCCCAGTACTGTCCTGTGAAGCTCCCCAAGGTAGAGAAGCCCTTGACGCAGCACTGCAGCCACACTGCTAGAGGTTAGTACTTCTAACTGCAGTGCGCAAGTAGGAGGAACTGGGCAAAATCTTACACCACGTCTTATTATCCTTCGGAGCAGAGCTGCAGTAGGGTTTGCAGGGGGCTCTCAGGACAGATTTCAACCTGCTAACACATACCAGTGGCCCAGGCAGGGATGGGCTTGCGAGGCTGGCTTTCATCATCAGTAGAGTCATCGCTGTTCAGATCCAGTCCGTAGTTGTTCGGATTTGTCACAGGGGGCTTTGGCTCTTTCTGGGCCTGTGGAGTCATCTGGTATGAATTGCAGGCAGGTGAATTCTAGAAGACAAATACATCCCACAGGCATTAGATGCAGTAGCACTGCTACGCTTCCGAGTTGGAGTGAGACGCCTGTAGCCCGCAATACCTCAATATTCCACCTCTTGCTTTGCTGCATAATTGCAAAACCTGAACTTGGGTCAAAACTTTACAACTGCCAAAGAACTTGACCCAAGTTCTAAAGTTTTGACCCAATTACAACTTTGCACTGCATTCTCCTGTTTAATTAGGCTGCTTAATTGGCTACCTATGGCATGAACAAGCCAGCAATACATGCATCTAATACAGATACAGCCGTTCCATTCAATTCAAGCAAGGCTTAAATGGAGTTGTTACATCCTCAAAGCTGGAGCTGAGGAATGTGCTTTAAATAGCGCATTTAAATGTGCTTTGGTCTGCAACCAAACTTCTGGACTGGTTTAATAATATTAAACTGAATATTACCTTGTAGAGAATACGCACATATCAGCTCAGGACAAACTATTGTAATTTTGATGGGAGCAGCATGTCTGAGGGAAATGCAAATGATGCAAGAAAAACTTAAAACTCAAATTTTACCAGCCATGAAACATCAGTCAGCCCTTAACTAGAGGGACAAGTATCTCTAGAGAGCTGGAAACAGTTTTTCTTCCCCATAAGAGGCTGCCTTCATGGCTTTGTGTCTATTAACATTAACTCGTATTTCACTGGTTTTGCATTTAAAGATTAAAATACGTAGCTGTGGAAGGAGATAAAGATCCACATACTCGTCTTCAATGTTGAAGACCTGTACGTACTTTCCCTCCAGGATCTCCTCAAGTTCCAGCACTAGCGAGGCCCAAAGGCAAAAAAAGAGAGTGTTCCACAGTCTCTGCTGCCACCTTCGAACTTAAGTAACGCTACTTCAGCATCGCTGCTGCTGCGAGGTTCATCCGGTATTTCGAGAGCTCAGGAAGTCAAGGCTACTTGAACAGCCACTGCCTTATCCTGACCGCAAGAAAACCCTGGCAGATAGTTGCCAACTTCCCTTCCCTCCTTTTCACTGCCCAAAAGCCAATTAAATACTCAAGGCCACCAGGAGTCAGCCTCAAAACACCAAGAAAAAAGTTTACAGAATCCCTTCATTATTGAAAGGGAATATAAAAAGGAGAAGGTAAAACTGCCCATTGTAACAGCACGTCAGTGCTGGAATCAAAGTTCTCTGATGTCATCCCTTAAAGAAATTTCACCAGAGAGCAGAATTACCTCTTTGTTTTCTAGGTGCTGCGTTTGGGCTATATCTTTAGCCTTTTGTTCCTCTGGCAGTTTCTTCTGTTCTTGCTCCTGCCTCTTCATCTCTGCTAGCCTCTTCTCCTCCTGCTGGCAAGCCAACATCACAAATGATTTAATCTTATGAACTAAGCTACGCTGTTAATCCAGGGATCCATTTTTTTGATATGCAAAAAAAGACCTAAGCATCTAATTGCAAGTCTTTGTTACTTGTGATGCCAAGGAGCGCTCTGAACACAGTGCAGACAGTGAACAAACGCAACGCAACAGCTTGAGCTTTCCTCAAACTGGCACAAACTGACCTTCCCATTTGAGAGCATTAGTTGCCTTCCTCTGATAATGCAATGACCTCAGGCTTTGAAAAACTTGCTGCTGACTTTATCTTTATATTCTAAAGATCAGAAGCCAGCCGACCATCTGCAGATGGAAAAGCCTGTGCTACTGATCTTAGCCTCTCTTTAGACGAATAAACAGTATTTTTAGAGGCCAAGTCACGCCATTGTACAGTAACTGTCCCAAACAGGTCAAAAGGATCTCACCCTATGAATGCTTAGTTTTTCCTACCGGATCTAAAGGAAACCAAGAGGCTGCTAACTCAAGCAGTAGACATCTCAAATCAAGTGAAATAAACCCCACCCAGTCTTAAGGGCAGGACACATTGTACACAGGTCTACCAGCAGCTGCACAAAGCTAGCCAACAGGGTGAGGAGCTTGCTGGGCACGCAGGGATCCTCACCAAGGAATTCAGCTCCCCGAAGGCAGCTGACAACTGCTGTCAGCGTGCTAACACCACAGCTCTGCCAAGTGGCTTGACAATGATTTCAGGCAAATACTGGACAATTTCCAATCACCTATTCCAACCTTCTGTTCTTTCTCACATATCATCTTGAAATTACAAGTTGTCCCAGATCTTATATAAACCAAAAAGCAACAGTCCAAATAGCAACGGGTTTGCTACCAACACCCAGCAGTTATGTGCAAATCCTTCAGAAGGGACGTTCCAAAAGCTACCTGAACACACCTGGGGGCTTTCCCTCTGCTGCGGTGAAGATGCATGCTGCAAGTTAAACAAAAACCTGAGCCTATCTAGCTGCAGTTGCTTTATTCAAATAGCACAGACTGCCAAGGCACCAAAAGTTCCCTCTTCAATACTACAAGCAAAAACGCCTGCTTAGTTAATCTTTGCTGGCATGACCGTTGGAGAAAATAACCTGACAAAGTCTACAGTCGGTACTTGTGGTTCTGCTGAAGGTGGCAGAACTGTAAAATTGAGGTGTTGCTCCTGAAAAGTCTGGGATTAATTATTGTTTGATGTCAAGAGGTACAGATACACCTGGGCACAGAAAGGGGGAAAAGCCAAAAACCTCGCTTCAACACGTGCATTATCTGTCCTTTCCTTGTGCACCGCTGCCATCTAAAGAGAGCAAGCGTACCTTCCGAAACGGACAGAGGACAGACTCTGGGTAAAACTGCCTTTGGCTGGCTCAAGTTCAGAAGTGCAACAACTCACTCATCAGGGTTCTTAACAGCTTCACAGCTCAGCTGCTCCTAACCGTAATGGCTACTGAAGTCAGATCCATGTGGATCCATCTACAAAAAGAGACTACTTACTTCTTTCTTCTCCACCTCCTTGTGGAGCTGTTCTTTAGCAGCCAGCACTTCCTTCTGCAGGCGAGCACCCTTCTCCTGCTGTTCACGTAGCCTGAGAACCAAAGCAACAGACCATTACTCTCAAAGCTACACAGAGGCACCCTCCCATCGAGGGCCTGCTGCAAGCCCCTCTTTCTCACAGCTTTTCAGGGCACTCCCCACCACACTTCCTACATTACTGAGCCCAGAATTTCTTTTTGGCAGCTCAGTCCCGTGATGGTCCGGAGTTGTGCTGACAGCACAAAGTAGCTCTTCATTCACTGCTTGAGCCTTTCACTAGTGCCCTCTGTTCCTGCTTCTTTTCAAAGTCCCAGCACAGAATTTAGTACCTAAATGGATATTGTCTTACTTTTCTGCCTGGATCTTCTTCTCCTGTTCCTTCTTCCTCTCCAGCTCTCTCTCTGCAGCCAGCTGTTTCTCTCTCTCCTGTTCTGCCTGTCTCTGCTCAGCAATCTTCCTGGCACGTTCCTGCTCCTCTTCCTTCTTCTTCTGCATTAGCTCTTTGTGCCGACGTTCCTCCTCCTCCTGGTAAGCCCAACAAGGGAATTACTCACCTTACATCATACAGGAACCGGCTCCAGAATAAAGGAGCCCAAACACCTTATTTGACCCAAGTGCCTAGCACCTACCACTGCTCAGCAGGGCAACAACTCAGGGCTCGAGTCCCAGTGCTTTCAAGGTGGGTGCGTCATCTCTCCAGCTATTTCGGTGCTGGACTTTCCCTGCCCACAACATACCCCAAAGGGCCTAATGGCCTCCATGCTCTGGATCTCAGAGACAGGTTTAACAGAGGTGTTAATACTTGCCGATCCACAAATTAAGGTCTTTAAGAATCTGTCCAGAACTGCAGAAGTGTGGGTCACAACCACCACTAACAGCTTACAGATATTGCGAGAGGAAGCAGGAAGCACAACATTGCGGAGAGCTTTAGGGACAAAGCCTCTCCACTACACTAATTTTCACTCAGTTGATTCATGTTAGTACTCCCGCTGGATTCCTTGCTTACAAAGACTGTGGCAGATTGCAGCCATTCTAACTGCGTGCAGACTGATAGGATGGACTCTGACACAGACCTGCTGCAGTGCTTTTTGTTTTCTGGCCTCTTCATCATGCCTGCGCCGAGCCTCTGCTTCTTCCATTTTCTTGGCAGCTGCTTTCTTTTTTATCTTCTCTTCTGCCAACCTTTCTTCCCGCACCTAAGACGCACACATAGCTACCTGAATACCCAAGTCTCACATGGGGCAGTTCTCTGTGCACGCGAAATATCATAGCAGTAAGTCTCAAAGACGCAGAGCTCCCACCCTCTCTCAGGGCAAAACCTTGCTTTTTTGCCACCAGGAGCCAATGAGACCTGTGCTTTATTTTAAAAAAAGGTAATATTTAGGGAAATGACCTTCTTTTACATCTCCACAAGAAAGGCTGATCCTATTCTGGTATTTATATATCTAATACCACAAAAGCCATCAGAATACATTCTCAGAATCATGAAGAAAAGCAGGTGGAGATAATTAAAGCAGACAAGCGACTACTATGGTCACATGTGCAAATTGCCCGAAAGTCTCAGATACAAGAAAGGGTCTGGAGGAAGTATGTTTATTTTCACCTCTTCATCTATTAGTCAGACGGGAGAACAACTCAAAGTAGATAAAGCCTCAGGGCCATTAGGCTGGCTTTACCTACTTGAAGTTCTTCTCCCATCTGACGAACAGAGCCTTAATAAAGCCCATTTAGATTCATAATTGTGGAAAATAAGGGGTTTCATCTGCCATTTGCTGTAGCCACAGGAAAGGCAGTCACTCAGAATCGCCAAGTTCCTGGAAGGTTCTTTATTCAACTGTTCTCCAGTTCATACTCTAGATTTCAAGCAGCCTCGAGTTCCTCTTTCTGGAACACACACTCATGTGGCATCACCTACCTCAATAGATTATTTGTTCTCCTGAATATACTCTGTAGGTATATTGGGCCTTACCTTCTCAGTCTTCTCATCAAACAGAGCTATCTTCTGCTCAATGCGCCTTTTCCTCTCTTCCTCTATTTGCTCAGCCCGTTCCCGAGCTTGCAACACTTTGCGCAGGCGCTCCTCACGCTTCCTGTAGGACACAGGACAGCTTTGTCATTGTAGTCCAGCTAGACGAGCCCCTTACAACTCAAATACAAGGCCAACAGACACAGCTCTTGGGCAGCGTGAGATGCAATGAACCAAATACACCATTCATTTAAACATTAACAATATTTTTAAGCTCCATCTGAGACAGAGGACTTAAGATGAAAAGCTGAAGATCAGCCAGCTAGGACAGTTAACTTTTTATTAGCATTCTAGATAGATACTGTAAGAACAAATACTGTCTTTGTGGTGTGAGAGCAAGCCAACAAGAATTTTTGCTGCATGTAAGGACAAAACTGTTCTCCCAAAAAGCGGGTTCGTTCTCGCCGTGTGCGAAACGCCAAACTCCACACGGAGCGGAGGTGTTTTATTCCCTTCGTTTTTGCGCAAAGATGGGTGCTGGGTGGTAACTCCACAGAGCTCTCCCCGCACCGAGGCACTACGAGGCATTTACACAGCTCAGGGGGTCGGTAACGGCCGATATTCGCACCCCCCAGCTCTTAATCGGGCGGTTTCTTCCTCATTTCGCCCTAAGGGGAGCTAAATTCACCGCGCATGTTCATAGAGTAAGGGGCTTATTTGAGGGGGGTTCCTGGCCTATGGGCGTGATTTTTACTGTTATCGTGAGGATAGTTCACCTAAAGGACACTTTGTTTTAGTTCTGATCACCATCCCAATTAGTTGTCCTCCTGGACTAGATACTTCATCACCCACCTTTCGGTGTCTTTTGAGGCGGGACGTTCCCTTTTATCCTTGAAGAAGAGCTGGGAGACTGATCTAGTCGTAAAACAAACGCTTCCCTGTGCCCTCAGCTCCCTTCTCTGGCTGCCAAATTCTGTTTTGCCACGCTCACGGCGTTCATTGTTGTTGCTTAGCAGAAAATTCCAGTTTCTTTGGGATATCAGTTTTCCCCCCATTGAGATTATGAGACCTTTTTCATGAGTCTCGTAAGTCTCACTCCTTTTCATAAGCAATATATAATTTCTTACTGTCATACTTGTAATACATCCAACTTACATACAATCATAATTGTAACAAATGCAAGCTAAAAGATCTAGATGTAGGCACCTACAGGCAGAGAGGGAGCACTCCGGACAAGGCAGAAATCATATACTCACAGCTTTGCCTCTTCTAGTCGCCGTTTCTTTTCTTCCTCCAGTTTTTGTTTTCTCAGCTGCTCGGCCTCTTGCTTTTTCCTCAGAGTCTCTAGCTTCTGTCTCTCCTTTTCCTGAGGTGGATTGAAATGTGATTATACCCACCGGCCAGGGGTCCCTCTACCTCACCTTGCTCAGGTTAAGTAAGGGCCCAGAGATAACACCAAGGGACTGCAGCCAGAACCAAGGGGTGGTAACAACCCTGGAACAGAGCTCAGGTAGCCTGCGATGTGGTCATGGATGTTTGGGAACAGATACGATGGAAAACAAGGCAGTGGCGCTAATCTTAGAGAGCAAGAGAAGAAGCTGGGACATTGAAACAGAAGCATCAGCTCCTGAAGTCCAGGCAGCTTCCACAGAGATTGCAGACAGACAGCGCTGTGGTTCACGTTGGTACAAAGAACCAAAAAAGCAGCGCTAATCCTTGGCAGCGATACTAACTTCCTGCAGCACGCGTAGGGGACAGATGGTGCTCTAGGAAACACCTTGCTTACTTCAACTCCGCGCTCTCACTGGCGTCTTTGCTTCCCACAGAGCTTTATCTCGTGGCAAACCACCACCACTTAGAGTGCTTACAGCTTGTTTCAAGCACACAGTCAGCACCATATGTCATCTAGACAGACATGCAGGGCATTTTTCTAACAGTCCAGCTAACTCAGCCTAAATACACTGTCAATTAGAAGAGCAAGATCCAGCCATCACTACAGTCAAACAGATTAAGATAAACTAATCTAATGCCAGATTTGATACTGCAGATGCCTAATTATGACAGACAGGCCTGGTCTTAATACAAACCCACTGACAAGCACAGTGAAATATTCAAGTGATTACCTTATGCTGGGGCTCCATGCTGTAAATGATTATTTTTTATTTTTGTGTATATATATATTTATATATAATGTTATTAGTATCCAAACTGGCTAGTTTAAAACTAACAATTATATCTTATTGCCCCGATGCTATTTAATTATGTTTAGCCCCCCACATGGAAAAAGTCCTGAGGGGAATATGCCCGCACTGGAATGAAACCTAAAAATATAACAGTCAATGAACTGACAGCAACAAAGGATGCACCAGTCAGAAGACTCTCTTCTCATCATATTAGCTCCTTTGCCAGTAGAGACACTAATGTCAGCAGGAACACCAGTGAGACTGAAGCTTGAATCCTTCACGACTTCCTAATGACAGACTTCTCTTACCTGCTGGAGAACAGCAAGACTCTCAAGGCAGTTCAACCGTGACAGCTTTAGGCAATACAAAGAAGTTCTGATACTAGGTTGCCAGATATAAGCTAGATGTAGGAAAACCAGTTTCTGCAGTGTGCCCTCCTTGCCCTGCCCAACTCTCCTGCAAGTGAAAACAAGCCCTAGAACTACCTTATTTTGCAGGCACGTTGTTGGGTATTAGAATTTTGAGCAACCTATGCTTGGCATGCCAGCTTGGAGCATGTCCCTAGGTGAATCCATGAAGCTACACCCTTGTACTTGCCTGACGCTGCCAGAACGCTATTCTGGAGTAGGAACTACAGCACACTGATTGAAAGCTGCTTTTCCTTGAACACTGACTTTGAGTTAAATACTGATCTGCATTTAGATTTGGTAAGAGCGAGGGCTGCCCATCAGTGAAGCAGGTAGTATTCCTACTACAAGTCCAGCCCATGTAATTAAATGACCATGATTTATGACCAAACTGTCCTGTGTAAGCAGAACACAGGAAAACCAATTCCCTTTGGAAATCTAGAACCAGATCTCCTCAAATCCCATCCACCCAAACAACTACTCTCTTCAGGGTACAGGAGCTTCCCCTGTGATGCTGTATACTTCACTGTGGTATTGCACAGGTAGAGGCATCTGCCTGCAAACAGCAAAGGTGCTATGTCTGTCTTTGCTGGTTGCAACAATGATACTGCACTGATATTGATGCCTATCACATTTGGACACTGGCATCCTTGTCTCACTGACCCAGCAGTCTCCTATTTGGGACAGCCTCATGTTTCTTACCGTTTCAAAGGTCTGAAAAACCTCAGAACATCAGAAGTTTGGATTTAAGAGGCATTTGCTCAGATCTCACTCATTAGGAAAGTACTTTCTAGAGATTTTGGATGTGCAGACCTAAGTTATATATACACCTCAACTGCAGTATTCAAAGTCCCCTTGATTTCCATTTCCCAGTTCTCCTTCTCAGCAGTTACTTGCTAATGCCAGAGGGGAAAGCTACAGTCATAAAGCTTTGAGTCCAAATTAGAACTCTTTAGGAAGCTTACTAATCATAATTTTAGTTACTTTACGTAAGTGTTAACAGACAGCTTAAAGTTACTTCTTAGTTTAATATGGGTTGAAAAGTTTCTTTCACGTCTGTGCTTTAACTTAGACACTCAGACCACCACGTACTAGCTTACAACAGTCTCGTCTTACCTTGGGATCAGACTGGAGAGGAGCGTTGTACCTGATAAAGGACTTGATTACTCCATTTCTCCCCACAGAGCTTGGCGTCATGAGGAGTTGGTTCTTCTGCACAGTGTGCAAAAACGTTTTGAAAGGACGTACAACCTGTGCGAGGAATGCCAGAAACAATCCTCAGGAGTGTTAGGAAACAGGTCTTGGTGAATTACATCAGGGTGACAAGGATCTTACTTTGCTGGCTGGAAAGGTAGGGGACGGGGTCTTTCTTCTCGGGGGAGAAAGCCCTCCATCTTCTGCTTGCTGGTTGTCATAGCGTTCATCCACAGCTCTTTTGTAACTTGGCTTTCTCCTGTGAGAAAAGTATAGTCCACCATATGTGGCAAATCCTCCTGATTGTCTCAAAGTCAGGTTTAAAAATAGTCATAAAACTACCCCAGCTTAAGATATTTCATTGTGTGCACACAAGTAGATATCCAATAAAAAATTTCTAATGTGATAGAAGATACAAATTAAATCCTCTTTTCACAGAGGCAGAGAAAACTTATTGCAAAAGTTTCATCGTCATGAAACACTGAAGCCATTTAATGATGTTGCAGTGTTGAACCTGCTTTGAACCGGACTACAGATCTCCAGAGGCACCTTCCAACCAGAATGGTTCCACGAACATACCTGGCACTCTGGGGTGGTTCCTGGGTCTCCCTGTTCTTATTTAAGTTGTTTTCTAAAAGCAAACGTGGTTACACAGTTAGTTCTAGCAGAAAAAAAATCCCTTCCAGCACAGCTTTGAAAGCAGAGAACAGATTCAGCAGCTCACTAAACAGCAGAACACCTGCCATGAATTATGTTCTTGCTTTCAGCAAGCAACCTCACGGCACCATTCAAACCTAGAAATACAAAACAAAGCAAAGCTATTGCAAGTCATCTGTGGTACGTGGTTTGCACTAACGCAACGCTATTGTGCTCTGCAGATACAGAGCAACTGCTTGCTCCAGAAACAGGATTCAACACGGCCTCCCATAACCTGGACAACATGCATCCCTTCGTCTTCATTTCCATGCGCTTCCCAGGGCGGAAAATAACTCTAGCACAGAATTTCCTAACTGCTCATCTTTTGAAACAAATCCTTGCTTGTCAAAGATTAGATTAGTCTTTCAAACTGAGCTCTCAAACTAACTAGCCAATCTTTCAAACTTCCCAGTCAGCCTCCCAGCAAAATGATGGCTTTTTAAAATTCTGCCACAAAAATCCTCTGGAAGCTACCGTTGCTGCTCGTCTCCTGCGGCTGTTTGTTTCTGATGACGGTTCGAGAACGAAGTGACATTCGTGGACTTTGGGGATTCTGTAGGAAAAGCAAAGGGGTTTCAGCACAAATCCCACTCAAACAGCCAATTACTGTTTCAAACCGTGACGCCATTCCGACTAGGACGCTGTCTGCAATATTACCAGAGACTGCAAAACCCCACGTCTGGTACGAAGTACTGGTGCCAGTACCCAGAGCGAAGTCCTAACCCCCAGCTGTGAAAACCCCTCGGGACACCATCCTGGTAAATTCCCTGATGTCACGTCACCACTAGAAGCACAGACATTAACAGAACCCAAGTATCTGCAAAGAGGAATCGACTGCTTAAACTGAATAAACTCATGAACTATTAAGGACAAAAGCATTTCAAGCTGGAAGTCTGTTTATGCTTCCTGGACGTCTGGCAAAGAGTCCGGCAGCGCTCTTTTTACTTAGCAGTGATGAATGGACGAAGAGGGAGACAGCAAAGACAAAAAGCTCATTTCCTTGATTTATCCGTTTGCTATGAATCCGATATGCATTGCTATTTGCTGCCTTCGCACTTACGCAAGATTCTGTTGTGATAATGGGTTTATACGCCTGTGAGAGAGCAGGCAATGGCTTTTGAAATCTGCGCTCTGCTAGCAATACAAGCATCGGCTCCACTCCCCAAACCCACGTTGGCCAGCGCGTAGGCTGGCAGGCACAAAGGAGTTGGGAAAAGAAACAAGTATGGAAACTTTATGCTCCCCAAATGCTTCTGTGAGTCTTATCCTAAGGCTAGGCATAGGAAGCATCCTGCGGCCCAGCAGACGACATAGATCTAATTAATTCGAGATCAGGCCTGAGAAGTATCTAACCTTTAAGTAACAGCACGTGTACAGGTACTGTCTTTGTATGTCCCTAGAGACAAAGGTATTTTGTGGTTTGAGAAGGTTGCTGAGTCACCGTTTTCACACTGCTCAGAGCTCCCGAAGGAAGTCTCTGGCCAAACCAAACCACGTTTGGTTTGCCAAGAAAACTGCTGAGAGAGAGGTAGGGTAAGGTAACCTGGTGACACAGGCCAAGAATGGGACCAGCTACAAGGTCCCACTCCTGACAGCAGTGGTATAGAACTAAAAGATGAGGATCAAGGATAGATCAAATACACTACATGGACTAGACTGTATTTATAAATTCATCAGGATACAAACAGTCCAAGTCCTCTATTCACAGATCTGCAGTCTGTTCATTGTTCTCTTCTCCCCATTTGCCCTTCAAGGTTTTCTACAACTGTAACTCGGGTAAGCTAGAAATCCAGAGGCACTACAAAACTGAGTTTATTTGAACTTTTGCAGTTCTAGTGATAAGCACAGCCATAAAAGCACGTATAAGCCTGTCCTTGCTTACAGAAGTGCTTAAGGCCACAGAGCTCCACTCCGTTAATTCAGTCTTTGCTTACGGAAACTGTCATAATCCTGGGATTTCTTCCTCAGGAGGGCAGTGAGAACTGCAGAGGGATATGTTTTGATCTGAATGATATTTGCAAATTTCTGTAGTTGTCTTAAGACAAACTGACAAGCTTTGAATAATCTGCAGGGCTAACGAAAAGGTCAAAAGCAGCTTTAAAAACACAGAAATAGTAATATGTACAAACTCTGTCCAACTGAAAAAACTTCCCTGAATTACAAGAAGGTTATTTATCTGTATAGGTTCAAGCCTGGATTCTCATACAACTGATCTCTAGCAAGAAGCTAAGAAGCAAGAGCCAGAAAGCAGGACTCCACCCTGAATGCCAGCAATACCAAGGCTGGTTGGTATTCAGCGCTGCTGTGCATCAGCCCATCATTTACATTTAAATATATTTATGCAAAATGACAGAGAGCATGCTACTTTCTAGTCAAAGCTAGCCTTGGCTTTGAAAGCACCTGAGACCGTAACACCACACTGACAGAATACCTCTACCTGCATCCAAAATAACCCTTGGGTCACATACGCTCCTTTTCCAAATAAAACTTCACTGGTTTTTGTTTTGCCGATTTTGGAACGTTGTGATTAAAACAGACTTGACAGTCTCAGACTTTCTCTAGTCTTGTGTATTGGAGCCAGGGAGGCTACCGTTAGGCTCATGCACGTACGCGAGCTCGGTGCTCTGGGCCTTCTTTGTTCAAGTGCTATGCAGCAGGTTGACCGAGTCCAGCGATCTGCGGCCAGAGCTCCTTAATTCCCCAGCGGCAAGCGAGAGGTGCATTCAACACATTTTGCTCACAAGTCCATACGAACAGAAGTGCTTTTAACCTCTGTTCAAATCTTACCAACTCGGAGGGGGTACAAGGTCCAGGAGGAGGCCTAGGAAAAAGAAAAAAGGCAGCCGTATTTAGTAACATCAAGGAAAGTGGGAAGCCACTTGTTATCTGCAAGCAGTGCATTTTATACCAAGAATACCACTGTAAAAAATCCTCCAAGCAGGATATTAAGGTTAAAGAAATATCTTAAAGTAGTCTTACCCAGTTTTGAGAACTGTTTCTTCATCCTCTGTTGCCTCTTCAGAGCTGGAGACTGCAGGAAAAGAAAAAGATGCCAGAGCTATAACATACAGGTGCACGCCAAGATTCCTCGTAGGAGCAAAGTTCACTCAAGACTGTTGCGGGAGCGTTTGCTCTGCCTCCTGGGTTACTGCCCGCAATTCAAATGCGTGCTGCTACAAGTAAGGACAGCCGAGTATACCTAAGTAGCAGTAGAGAAAATGCTGCCTGCAACTTTAGTGTAAGAAAACAGATGCTTTCAATTATAGATGAGTTCAAAGTGATATTCAAAGAGCTTACATTAAGAGTGACTAGGTTGGGGCCTAGACCCTTCTTGCATGTCCAGATAGTAGTAGTAGTTAAAACCAGCATTATTTACAGTCACAGTGCTGCTTCCTAATAAGCATTCCAGCTGGCTCAATGGTACCAAGCTTTTAAGTATCACCACAGCCGGAAACTGCTGTTAATAATTAAGCAGGCAGTGCAGCTTCAGCCTGAGCGGAGTACACAAGGGCAGACTTTGCACAGCCAGAGCACATGAGCGCGCAGTCTGCTCCCATACTTCCATTGCAGATGTTATCAAAGGAAGCACAAACACATGTGCTGTACACATATCCAGTGCAAAATCTGATGCAGAGACACCGCAGACACCCTCTGCAGTCGATTAAGGTGCTTCGGGCTTTCAGGCATTAACGAGCTCAACTGGAGCTGCCTGAAACATCTCAGCTCCTCTCCTTACACCTGGAAGTTTTGACTAGGCAGAAGAACAATTATGTCAAGTAGCACAGAGGGAAGAAATAAAGCCTCCCTTAAACCTCCCAGGTAATGCAGATCCAGACAATACATGCTGCTCATTTAAACTGGGTAGACAGAGCTTCTTCGGTGCCTCTTCAAAGTTACAGATGAGACGACTTCCCTCCTGTTTCATTTCTTACTGAGGGAGCCCTCAACACTGCGCTTAGAAGCTTACACAGAACTCCACAGTACCCCGTTACCAGCACAGGAAGTCCTGTACGGGGGGCTGCAGTGCTCCGGTTCTGGAAAAACATTCAGCTGGAACAGTTAAACTGGTATGGAAAAAACCCACTAAAGTGCTTCTCTCCAAAGACATCCTTCTACAGCAAAACCAGGATAACTCTTCAAGAAAATTCAGTTTTACACAGCACAAATCCCACATAGCTAGAACACTACAGATGAACACATTAGAGTAACGTTATTTCAGCTGTATTAGTTCTCCCTTCAAACAAAGAAGTAAAGTACGTTGTGCAAAAAAAGCCAATCTCTCCTCAACACCAAATTGTATGGAAGAGGTGCTCTTGCATCACCTGCCTTTCAGGAGCCGTTTACTAGTCCCACCACTTACTAGCCACTTCTTTCCCTCAACTTGAGGAAAAAAAAGACAGGTTTTATCCATCACTCTGTTCTCCTGCACTAAACCCAACGCTTGCATTCCCATAGCACGGAAGAACATTTAAATCAGTTTGTCCTTCCCCGAAACCTGCGTCTATTGCAAACTATAAAAGTTTGGAAGACTTTTAATAAAATTACAGAGTTGAGCCTCAAAATTCCATTCTCAAAAGAGAAGCTCTAGAACTAGCAGCCAGATTCTGCTTAAAGAGCAGTAAATTTGCAATAGCTACCTCATTTCCCAGAGAACATGCAGGCCTTTGTGAAAGCCCATAGCCCTCTCAAGCAGCCACCAGCAGCAGCAAACCCTGTTCACCAGCTTCCTCTCTAACTTTGCAAAACTGCCACCACAGAAACTCAGGAGACACTAAGGCTGCTCTCCCAGTTGATTTACAAGGCTGAATTCATAGGCCAGGAACTAGCACAGTTACCTGGGTTTCTCTATTCACATAGGCCTCTAGAAAGCCAGCTAGAGCATCCATGCTTAACTGCAGCTTGTCTAGCCTAGAAAGATCAGCTGCTGCACCCAAACTGAAGAACTACCCCCATAACATTGTCTTCCTTCAGCAGGGAAAAGCAGTAGATCAACAAAAAGAGCAGGAGTGGTGCCAAGCAAACTCATCTGGTGACATTCAAACCTACCATCCGTGCACCTGGAGACCACAGATGACTTTCGAGCTGCCTTCCTCTTGGCCGTTGTCCTGCTGATAGTTTTCCGGATCATACTTTCCCTCTTGCTGGCTAGTGAGTATTTCTCTGCCAAGGAGGTTCTGCAAGCCATGGAGGTTTTACTCATCAGACTTCTGCGCACTGAGCGACGGCTCAGCCTAGAGCCTGTCGGAGTCCCTGATCTATCCCTTATGCACTGGGAAGGCTCCTTGTCAGGCCCTTCTTGTACCTGAGGTGAGTCACCTGCCCCCTCCAGCCTAGACTCTTCACTTAAAATGACTGTAATATTAGCTGCCTTTGCTGTCTCCAGCTTAGATGCAGCCTCGCTCTCGCCTGCATCGTTTGCCTCAGGGGTACAAGGGACCACCAGCTCAAAGGCTGCAGGCACAAACGCCAATTTGGCAACGCCGCTTTCCTTGGGAGAACCATCATCTGAGCTCAAGATGAAAGTTGTGGAGAGCTGCTCTGCTTGTTTAGATGCACTCTTCTGGAGGTGTATCTCAGTGCTAATGCGATCGCTGACATCGGCTTCTACTAAGGGAACCTTCCCTTGTACTTGCTGGACAGGAGAGGCCTCAGGAAGGACCTCTGGGCTTTTAGCAGATGTTGCAGGCTGGGATCTTGTCAGACATTGAGGTGGAGAGACTTCTTTGGCCTCAGCCCTGATCAGTTCCAGGTTTTCTTTGTTTCGGAGTCGTTGAGAGCATCGCACAGAGGGTGCCAGTTTGAGACTGCTATTCCTCCTTCTAGATAATCTGACAATAGAAACAGTGCGTTAGACTGGAACTAGATTCAGGAATAGACTGAAGCCCTTCCTTGTGCAAACAGGAACGCGCAGAGAAACAAAGGTAAAACGAGCCCTTCTAAGAGCTCAGCATGCACAGAGCCACAGAAAGGGGCGAGCATGGAAAGTAACTAATACGCGGTTCTATACATAACTGCTTCAGAGCAGAGGAGATCACGAGAGAAAGAAGAAACACAGAGATGCAAATCGGGACCCACGGCAGCGCCTTTCCCGAGAAGGGCAGCGTCGTGACGGGCTGAGCGCCCCAGAGCGCAGCTCCTCACGGGACCTTTAACGGGCGGGCGGCAGAGGGAGCGTCACGGGACGCGCCGCGGGGGAGAGATGGGCTCCGGGCGACCTCCTGCATCCTCCCGCAAGCAAAAATCCCGATCTTGGCATCCTCCCAGGAGCTCCCTGCCTGCCTCAGGCGCCGGGGAAGCCTCTGCCCTCCGCCTCCAGCCGCCCCCTCCCCTCCGGGCTGCGGCGCCTCCTCACGGGGCCCGGCGGGACGGGCCTACCTCTTCCTGCCCGACGGCTGGTTCTCCTCCTGCCTGGTGGAGAGGCGCTTCCTCCGCTGCCGGTTCTTCTGCGACGGCGTCTTGGGCATCAGCTCCGGCTCGTTGTTATAGGGGCGGCGAGGGGACGGGGAGAGGCGGGGGGTCAGGGTGGGGGCGGCCGGTAACGGCCCGGCGCGGGCGGCGGGGGGATGGGTACCTGCTGAACATCCTGGCCGCCTC
>WEKW01012285.1:53468-77187 GCA_013389905.1 Sula dactylatra | reverse complement strand
CGGGCGGGCGGCCCCTTGCCCTCGCTGGTGTCGCTCCCGGCACTCGCTTTGCGGACAGGCTGCGGGGGGTGGTGCAGGCGGTGGGGGAAGCGATCCGTCCTGTGCGTTTGTCTGCCCGACAGCAGCCTTGGGGCTGAACCCCAGTTCATGCCCAAAACGCCATCACAGAGGAGACGCCCCAGGAAAAGGCAGTCCTCCTGCCTGAGAGATGAAAACAAGGAGCCAAACAGGAGGAGGTAGGTGAGTCGGTTTGTCCTGGCTCCGCCGCACGGCGTTTAAGAGTGAAACAAAATAGTAACTGTTTCCACATGCACAAGAAGGTAAAACAGCCCCTTTATCCCCTGAGTTAGCAAATGCACTGTAAAGGGCGTGTCAAGATCGATCAACACTTCGATTCTCATGAAAGTTTGGGGTGGAGTTGGCTGGTTTCTTTCACTTTAATTTTTGGTTTTTCTTTTTTTTTTTGTTAGAAACAAAGATTAATAAATATCCTATTTTCTTCTCTGTTTGGGTTTGTTTTTTGTTTGGTTTTCTTTTATTTCAGCACGATTTTTGACCTGAGGTCGTTACTGGTGTTCACTCCCTCAACCTTTGTGCTGGTGCCTGAGAGAACAGGCTACCAGTGATGTGCAGAAACGGTGTGTTGGCGACCATTGTTTGAACTGGCAGGCAGAAAGGCTCAGAGGGATTAGTGGTGAAACTGAAGTGGAAATTCAAAGTGACTTGCTTAGAACCAACTGTATTTGAGGGTTTTAAAACTGGTCCTAAGTAGATAAGAGTTGCCTGCAAACAGATGCCAAGGCAGGATGGTGTAGGGCATGATTTGATTGCAGGTGTAGTCAGCGATGGCTGTGATGCTAATTAACTTCCTTGATCCCGCTGCTTTGTGGTAGCTGACTGTGTATCTGCTCTCATCTTGTGGTCAGCGGCAAGGCGGTTAGGGTAACCGTCCCTTCGGAGAAGCATATGCTGTGAGCCGAGGGTAGGCACGCTGGCAGCTGCCGCTGTGTGACCGAAGCCTCGTCACTGGGCATGCAGTAAAGCTGCTTATGCATTAAGGCACTTAAATTTTGATGACCATGGTGAAAAACCCACAGAAGTTGGACAGGAAGAATTAGAACTAAAAGACTGTCAGAAACCAGACATGGAGGATGGAGAGAACAGCCAGAATAGTAAGGAAGCGTGGGAAGTTCATGCATGCATGTGGTGAAGGAGGGCAGGAGAAGAAAATGTTGCACATCTAACCAGGGAGAGCTCTTAAGACATACTGTTTGTTTTCAGGTAGCAGCTGGATTGCTCCCCTGAAGAAGACAACTCTTGCATGTATTTTTCCTCATTTAAACTTAGTTTTGAGAAAGATCTGCTGATGCGACAAAACGCCTGGGCAGGGGGTCATTTGTCAACAGGAAGCTCGTGCTGCAGTTCAGCACGTTGCGCTCCATCCTGCAGGGTCAGGCCGTTGTTGTTTTCCTTGCTCTGTTTTTCTCAGTATATATTATAAACCCCATTTCTTAGTGTATTGTTAGTTACACATTTCCTAATTAGTAGTCTTTTTTGCTAATTCTAGCAAAAAATCCCTCTTCTTGCTAGAGGTCAGAATGAGAAGTTAAGTGAATGAGGCTGGAGGATATCAACCTGAATACTGGCAGTAGGACAAGTCCCTGCTTGCTGGTAGCCTTGCGCCAGGGGCTGTAAAAACCTTGTTCTTGCACCACAGTGGGTTCTCTTAGCTGCCTTTTCTAGCAGTCGTGCGCCTCCACGTTAGCTCTCCATTTCATCTTTGTCTCCAATTGCCACCCTTTGCCTGGCTACTTCTGGGTCACTTTAGCCTCGGAAGCTGCCTTTCTCTGGACACCCAAAGTTGTCCTTTGGGTTTGGATTTGTCCACCTGATCTCCTCGACTTGCTGATCAAGTGTGTGGCTCCATCCTCTCGTGGCAAGTTACCTAATGGAGCAAAGAGGATTTCACTGCCCAAATTCCCCAAGCCTCTGTGTAGTTGGTCAGGTTTAACTGAAGCAGTGGAGCTAGAGACAGTTACTGTACCTGATAATTTTTTCTCTTAAATAGCAGCAATTCAAAGAACTCATGATTCCGGACTGCACAGGTGTTTCTTTGCTGCCTTCCTCAGGGTTACGCTGTCAGGTACCACGTGTATGGCAGCACTGCTGTGCGTTCCAGCTGGTTGACAAATGCTGTGTTTAGAGCCATGGGTGTTTTCCCAGTGCTTGGGTCCCTGCCTCCCCAGTGCTTGGGGTGTGTTTTATGCTGAGCAGCCTGCCGGAGAGCAGCAGAGCCTTCTGTTTCTAGCCAGGATCTTGTGGATCTCTACAGGGAAGACCTCCCCACGAAGCTGGTCATGGGAGGCTGTGATATCTTCTATCCAATATCCCTCCCTGTGTGGATGTCTGTACTTTGCTCAAGGCAAACAAGTGGAGTTGGTTGTACCCGTGTGACTTTACTGTCCCCTGGTGTCAGCTCCGCCTGGGGCTGTGGGTTACTCTCTGCAAAGAGCCACGAGTGTCCTGGTACCTCAGCTGCTGCGGTTTGTGTCCGTATGGTACAGCCTTTGTGAGTCAACCCAGCGTGCCAGGCTGATAGCTGGGATGGCTGCAGTGGGGGTATGTGCCCTGTGTTCCTGCCTATGGTATAGAGTAGTAACGTCCAGCAAAAGAACATCTCGCAGGCAGCAGAGAGCAGTTAGCAGCAATTTCTAAATTGTTCCAGCTAAATCTGTCAGAGCGAATCTGTGAGCTCTCAAGGTTCAGCTCCTGCGTTTCACCAGTGATAAAAGATGGGTTGTGAGGGGGGAGTGGTGGAGGGAAGAAGCCTGCAGGTTTGCTTCAAAACTTGTTGTCTGCTGTTTTCACTAAAAATCATTTGGGAGCGGGAGATTTCTCATCGCTTCATTTAACATTGCTTTTGTTTAAGGTTGTCCAGAAGGAGAAGCAGCATCAAGACGACGTCTTCCAAGCCAAATCCCCAAAGGTGCCACAGCAAAGAGCACCCCCAGAACCCCGGCCATCAGGGGGAAGAGGTGCCCATGCCTGACTGTGCGGTGAGGTCTGAGGCCAGCGTTAAAACCAAGCTCCCAGCAGTGGCTGGGAAATGGCCAGCAGACGCAGGAGGTCCCATGGCAAAGACAGGTTGCCAGGACTGCCCTCAGGGTGCCGATAGCAGTGATGCAGCCTGTAAGGCTGTGACAGGGGAGCAGTGGCCCAAGGGGGATGCAGCCACTGGGCTGCGTGACGTGTCTTCTGTCACTGAGGTCACTGCTGGCCAGGCAGCAGGGGAGGGGGAGGAGGCCCCCAAAAGGAGAACAAGTACCTCGACTCCCAGGGCTGCTAGAAATGGAGATCCTGCCACGCTCCAAGGAGATCGATCTCCTGAAGGCCTCGAAAAGGTCCTTTTCCAGGACTCTGACAGCAAAACAACAACAGTGAGATCCAAAACACGCCATTGCTCTGGACGCCGAAGCTTTGTGGGTGGCGCCCACAAGAGCCGTAGGGCCTCCTTGGCAGAGAAATATTCACTGGTCAGCAAAAGAGAGAGCATGATCCGGAGGTCTATCAGCAGGGCCATTTCAAAGAAGGCAGCGGCACAAGAATCATCCTCTGCCTCCAGCAGAGTGAGCTGTAAGTGTCCTTCAGTTGTGGAGTGCATTCATTTGGCCAAATCAGCTTCTCGGCTTTGGTGTGGGGAGTAAGCAGCTGTGGAGCTGCTTGCCTGTATTAACTCTGTCTCTGGCTCCTCTTAGTTTCCTTGCTGATAGGCCTTGTGGCTTCCACCCATTTGGGCTGCAGTCTTCAGGTCCTCATCTGCTGTCGGACCAAGCCTCGGGCTGAATTTTGCTGCAGCAGGTGAAGGAAGCGTCTGCTGGGGCATAGGCACACAGGGACTGGAGGTTGGGTTACGTAGGTTGTGGATGGGGGAAAAAACAAGAGTAAAAGGGAAAATGCAGTCTGGCTGGTTCTAGCCACGTGTGGGGCTTGGCCGATCAGAAGAGACTATCGCATTCCCTGGGGAGGGGCTTTAATTTCAGTGTCTTCTGCCAACTCTCAAAAAAATCTATAGGCACTGAATGTCTCCACCCCCTGAAATTTGGCTGAAATTGGCAGAGGAACTTAAATGCCTTTTGGGTAAGAGTGGATGGACTGAGAACCAAATAGCACAGTCATCGGAGGAAACAGGATTCAGAAATCCAGGCTATTCCTGGTAACACTGAACTCCTCATATCCTCTGTTCCCACTGCTCCTGGGAAGGTTTTGCTATTTGGACTCTCTAAGATCATTGCTTCTGAAGTCAGATTGGCTTCTAATAAAGCACTGAGGCCTTTGGTATTTGGTTTTGTCAGCTTTGAGTCACACTGTATCTAGGCATTTGTTATAACACTTTCGGCTAAGTGGTGTTATGGGGGGAATGAAATCAGCCTAAATCACCAAATCTCTGCATAAAACTGTGTAGGGAGGCAGTAGCTGAAGTCAATTGACTGGGAAATGTTATCTCTGACACAGGCAAGAGCATGTTTGTGCAGCTGGAGCAGCCTGCAGGCAGAGGAGCTGCTGCTTCAGTTCTCTGCCTTCCCAGCCCACACCAGTTTGTCAGTGACACTTGAGGGAGGTGGTAGTGCTGGTGTGGAAAGCTGAGATGAGTAATCGGCGTGTTCCCTGGGAGGAAAGCCTGCACAGAGACCTGAGCTCTACCGTGCACACATTGCTGCTGTTGGGAAGCCTCAGAATGAAATCCCCAAGCTAGCTTATGTTTTTTTCCCTCCAGGTCAAAGCTCCTTGGAGGTATTTGTGGAAGAAGATGTGACCAGCAGCATGAGGTGAGGCTACCATATAGAGCAGGCAGGAAGAAACCACAGAAAACCCTGCAAAGAAGCTCTATGGGTTGCTTTTACGCTGCAGATATAGGGCTAGTTTTGTAACGGACTGTTTAGGTGATGTTGTCACCTGGGGCTGGTTGATATTTCAAGGCTTGTGCTGTTCAGGCGCAGCCCCTCCTTTTCAGAAGTCTGTTCAGAGCACAGTGAGGTAAATCACTGCGTTAGCGTGGGGTCCAGCTTATGCCATCAGGCATGAGAGGCTGCCAGCAGTTGCTCTGCCTGGTGTTGGCTGGCATCATGTGAATTATGGTCTGGGGTTCCTGGCTGTAACCAGCCTCCAAATGCCTGCTGGTGCTGGAGGTCAGTCAGCTGTGGTCTAACCTGAAAGGTGGACAGGTAAGGCTCAGCCTAAGGCTCACAGAGCTTCCTTTTTACCTGCTACATGGAAGCTCTGCAGAAGTGGACAAAGCTCATCAGTGTGGTGTTCAGTAATGCAGTTGAGTGGTCCGTCAGAAGAATTTACAGCTCCACCTCTGTGTGGCCTGGCTGAAAGAGGCTTGTGCCTCTGGATGTACTTAGTTTTATCTGCACTTTCCCTGGGGTCCCATAAGCTGGCTCCATTATACTTTCATCACCTGTAACTTGCCCTTCAGAGAGCTGAAATAATTAAAATAGCTCTTCTTTTACAGACCTGGACTGGAACTGAATCCCCCAAGTGAAAAGGTAAGTTCTCAGGAACAGCCCACAAACTCTGTCTGGACGTCTTCTTGCCGGAGGTGATACCTTTTTGCTGAGCGTTGCCACTGGAAGCAGGGAATGTGGCCAAGGGATCGTTCTGTCATGTCCCTTCGAGCTCAGCAAAGGCGCTGCCGAGTTGGACAGTGCTGCCCTTCTAATGCTCAGGCAGCTAGTTACGCCGGTTGGCTCTCTGGCTCCTGGTGGGCAGAGGCATTTTGTGCCTTGATAAGGCCTCTTCAGGATGGAGTTTTTGGAGGTGCTTGGCCAGGTTCCCAGCAGTCAGCCTGCTTTTGCCTGTCAGCTGGGCATGGTAATTGACTGTGTGTATTCTTAGCCTGTCTCTTGCATGGCTGGTTTGAGCTACAAAAATCAGGAGGGTGGGCAATTCAAGTTAATGTGCTTTCCTTGGCCGCTGAGGCTATGTACGCAGCAAGCTAGCGTAAGCCTGCAGTGCTAGGAGGAGAAAGAAACCCATCCCCTCCTTTGAGCTGGCAAAAAACTTCCTGTGTGGTTGTGCTGCGAGCCAGCTGAGGTGCAAACTAGCCCAGCAGAGAGAGGAGTGGGCTCTGCTTCAGAACAGCTCCCTGGTGCTGTTGGGAAGCATCAGCAAGAACGGGCAGGTGGCTCTGCTCCGGATTGTGGTGGTGGCAGCCGGTGGTAGCTTAGCAGGTAGGGGGAAGCATGGCCTGTGTGCAGGCAGCCTCTTAACACACTAGGATGCTGTGCTGCAGTGACTTTTTTGCTTGTCATCCTGTGAATATACGATAATGGCACTTAAAGAGCCTAATGATCTTGTAACCTGAGACTCTTTGCCGGGACTTTATTTCAGGACTGGAATATCCGTAGTTTGAAAATTGGTGTCTCCAAGGTGCATAGAAGCTGCGTGTCATTCTCAAGGCGCTTTGACTTTGGGGTCCAGGTTCAGTAAAGCTCCTGCTCTAGCTGAGAAGCGCTGGGCAACTGTCCTTCCTGCAGAGGCTGGCGTTTCATGAGCACACCCCCTGTTACTGAAATGAGCCAGTCCACATCCATGCAGCACAGCTCTAGTTGAGAGAGAAGCAGACCCTAGCCTAGCGGTTGGATTGCAGCTGGAAGTGACTGGCCTTTTCAGAGCAGCAGGTCCATGGTAGCCTTGTTCTTTGCAGCAACTGTGCTAAGAGAACACTTGTTTCCTTTTCCTGCAGACTCCTGAACACAATCTCATTTCAAACAAAAGTGTACAAGCTGCCAGCCCTCCTGCACAGCACTTTTCTCCTCCTGAGCAGCAGGCAGGCAACAACGAAGGTAACTTCGAGTTGGTCTTGCTTTTCTTGCATGAAGCCCCGAAGACACAGAGACCAGGGAGTCAAGATGAGGGTTTGTGGAAAATCTGGGACTTTTGTTGAAACAAAGCCACCTCTGACCAGTCAGGGTAATTTTTCAGGTAAACTTTTTATCTCCTGAAGAGAAGGCATACAATTAGATAAGCAAGGACAGCTTGTAAATGTGTCCAAGCCTGGAGAAAAAAGCTGTCCTGTCCGACTTCAATCTGCCTAATGAGTAAGTGGGGGGACAATTTGAAAGGAGATTGCTCTTAGGCCTGGAATCTTCCACGTAGTGTAATGCTCTGTTAAAGTGCCTTGACATCCCTTTCCCCTGGATTTATATTATGTGAGGATTTACAGGTCCCATTTATTTACTCTGCCTCAAAGCAAGGAGAGGGAGAGATTCAGGCTTTTTTTTATCCCCCATGGGGACTGTAGGATCTGATAAGCAGCTGCAGGGAAGAGTAGCTGGAGGCCTTTTGGTGAGACAGGTTGTGCCTGTTTAGAAGAGTCTGTACAGGATGCATACTACAGCGCGATTTGCAGTGTACATATACAACACTGATATTCCAGGTAGCCACCCAGGCTTCTGGTTTCTCAGTTTGGTTACATTCTACAGGGCTCTGAGCCCATGAGAGCTGGAGACAAGGATTGGAGCCCTGCAGGATGCCTTGCACATGGTGCTAACTACAGGTTTTTTCACAGGAAGCTGTGTAAATCCAAACAGTGAACACCAGAATGAGAACCAGGAACATCCCCACTGTGCCAAGTCTCAGGAGAATCCCTCATGCATCTGGTATGAGACATTTGCAAGGAGGAGGAATGAGCCAGTGGTCTGGAAGGCCTTGGGCCTGGCCTAAGTAATTTGTTTTAAAAAGCTTTGGGTGTTTTGTTTCCCTACCTTCCCACCGCACCCCACCCTGTCCAATGTAGTTTTGAAATCTTCTTTGGCCAGATCTTGTCTCCTGGGAGTTCCTTGTGAATTCTTGAGCTTTGTTTGGGCCTGGGACCCAGGTCTGGCCTGGGAGGCAGATGCACGAGTTCATGCACAAACCAGCAAAGGTGACTAAGCACGGTTAACTTGCAGCTCAGATGTGACGCTGAGTGGTTCATAAAGTGGTCCAGGGGTAGTTTCAGAAGACAATGCGAGTAGGTGACTGACCTATCTGTTTTTATCTTGTGCAAGTGTCTGGAATACCTAACTTGTTTCCCAGCTGCTTGTATTATTGATGTTTCCTGTGAGATTTCACCTGCTTTTAGCTTCGCCCTCAGTCTCCTGTCCTGGTTTTGCTGGGGTGAATTTGCTGTGGGTAGTGGATGGGAAGGGGAATAACAGTAACCTCAGTTCTCACATGCATGCTTAGCACTCTGATGGGTCAGGATCTGCAGCCTTCCTTAGGGCTGCTGCTGGATTGGGCCCTGACTGTGCAGTGAAGCAGTCCCCCCTGTTTTCCCCTGGAATTAGGGGATGCAAGTGAAGTAATTTCTGACACAGGTAAATCTGAGTGACCAAAGTATTTATAAAGCATGTGAAACCCTGCCAGTGAGGTGAGCTGGGCTGTGGGTAGTTGCAAACACACGGGGGTTGTGTCGAGCTTGTGGTGTTAGTACCAGATATAATAAAGACTTCTTGCTCGCTGGGACTCAGAGTGGAGAAGTAGTATGAGCGTGATATTGTGCACTACTGCTCCGGAACGCGGGTGTTCCCCTACCAAGTTGTCGCGTGCCTTTCCTGTCCTCATTCGTGACTGGATGGTGCACGTGCCACAGGGCTGACTGAGTTCTTAGGAGTCCCATGTCCTCTGGTGGCAGGAAGCAGGCAGAGGGAAGTGTGTACAGCAGGTAAATGCTTCTGGCAAGATTGGGGAGTGTGGTGGTCACCTAACGTACCTCTTCCTAATGCCATCAGGATCAGAAGCTATAAACAAGCAACGGGTGTTGTACGGAATGGGCAACAGCCAGGGGGTCGTACCCTTTCCCCTTTGGATGACAAGCACAAGAATTCAGCAAACCAGACTCTTTCTTCCTCTCCAGCTAGCAAGGTGAGTGGGTGCCATGGCCCTTCTTTGCCTCCCTTACCCTGGCAGGTACTGACTTCCCTCCATCATCTCCTGTTAGGTTGCTAGACCATTGAAAAACTTCCTGCAGGCTGTGCAGCGAAACCAGCTGTTTGCAAGCCCAGGGCCCACAGGGCGTGGTGGTGTTATAAAGAACTTCATCAAATGCAGTACTCCCACCCGACCTGATCTGAAGGTGCGTCAGGGTCCCACCTTCCCTCACAGGGCTGGAGGAGGAGGTCAAGTCTGAAGGAGTGGCAGGAGGGACTGTTTGCTGAGAAAAGCATAAACGTATTCCTAGTTCTGCCCGCTACCATGGATGCATGCAGGTCCTCATAGCAAACTGGCCTCACAATTCTACTTCAGCTTCCCTGGGGGAGGGAAACTGGTTGGTGTTGCCTTGCATAGTCTGTCCACACATACCGTTACTGGCTGGGGGTCTTTAGCACCAATCCTCAAACCTTCCTCATATGCAGAGAAATCTCAATTGCTCTATCTGTAGTCAGCAGAAACATTTTACGTTCTGGGACTCTTGAACCATAGGAAAGTGGGAAGCTTTTCTCTCTGCAGTGGGGATCTGCCCTTGTCTTGCATAATTGGCTGCTGTGGGGCTGAAAGACACAGGCAGTGTTGGGGTCAGGCAATGGGTTCCCTACCACATACTGGTAAGGAATTTCAGCCAAGAACGGGGTTGCTGTGCTGTGAATGGTGGTTCTGGTGTTACTTCCAAACCTGTAATCATTTTTTTTTCTCTTCTCTACAGGGAGACTTTGTTGTAAGTAATGGCACCCTTAACCATGGGGGCTGGAAGATTATAATGGCTGTGCTTCCTGCCTCGTGGGCACTGACAGCTCTTTCCCCTCACGCTGGCATCCATGCAGCTCTCTGTCCAAATAAGTAAACTGGCCACACCAGTGGTGAGGTGGCAGGATCTCTCTGCAGGCATGTTCTGCTGGGGCTGGGAACTGCAAGGGAACCTTTTGGCCTCTAAGCAAGACTACTCACACTGTGCCCCTTCTCCTCCACCCAGCTGCGAGTGTCGGTAGCACTGTCCCAGGCAAGGAGCATTTGCTCCAGGTGGTCACCTACAGCAGGAGTGGGCTGTTCCTTGCCTAAACATATTCTCTACAGCGGAAGAACTGAGGTGTTTCCCGCCTGTACCTGTGACTCTTCTGCTCTTATTTGAATAAGCACTGTTGCCAAACCTGCATTGTTTCTTTCCTACTCTTCACTTCCCATCTTGGTGTGTGGGTGAATGCGGCTCTGACAGTGGCTTCTTTGTTTAGCAGGCTGCCTAGCCTCTAGCTGCCTGTGCCTAAGCAGCCTGAGGGTAGAAACAGGCCCCAGCAATTGGTATAGTCTGAACTCCTCTCCCTTCAGGAGAAGGAGCGGCAGAGGTTGGAGAGCCTCAGAAAGAAGCAGGAGGCTGAGGAACAGAGGAAAAAGAAAGTGGAGGAGGAAAAGAGGCGGCGGCAGGCAGAAATGAAGCAGTGAGTTGGGTCTCTTGCCTCCTGTTCCTTCCCTGGTTCAGCACAGAGTTGCCTCGGAGGCCTTCCCTGCCAGGCAGACAGCACTGCTGTACCGTGCTTTGTGCCTCCCACTTGGAAGGAGCGCTTTGCCAGTGACGCTGCCTGGGCACCCTGAGCACACTGCAGTAAGAACTGCACTGGGGCAAAGCGCCTGCTAATGTCTGAACTTAATCCAGAAGTGAGCCGAGGCTAAGCTCAGCCAAAGCAAGGCGAGCAAAATAACCATTTTCCCCAGTTACCATGACAAGACCCTGTTCCCCCGTCATCCTCTGTGCTAGAGCAGGCAAAGCTAACAAGCCCCTCTTGCACACACACTGCTCAGGAAGAGGGAAGAGCGTCTGAGGAAGGCACTGCAGGCTCGGGAACGGGTGGAACAAATGGAAGAAGAGAAGAAAAAGCGGATGGAGCGGAAGATTTTACAGAATGATGAGAAGGTAAGAAGGCTGACCAAGCTTTGGGCCGCTCAGTATAGTGACATTATCTCGGTGAGCTGTGAGACCAAGAGGGTGCAAAGAGGCCACTGGCATGATATGTGCAAGCACAGGATTGCTGCTGAGGGTGACTAATCAGGTGGTGGGTAAGTCTGCATCAGAGACACTGAAACTCTGTCTAACAAGAGGAAGCTTTTGTTCTCCATACCTCTGCAATGGTTCTAAACATTCCTGTTCTGACATGCAGTGTTCATGGTGCTCTGCGTTCAAGGAGCACCCCTTGACTGTCCTGTGAACAGGCCCTGCAGGTGAGACAGCCTTACTCAGCTTACAACGCACTCAGTGAGCCGTTCACACAAAACACGAGACGGCGAAGCCACGGTGCTTGCAGGGGGTCGCAAAAGCGTGGTGGGAAAGAACAGCTATCAAGCACGCGAGGGATGCTCGTGACTAGTAGACTTGGCTCTGTGTGGATTTGTATCACGTTTGCTTTTTAAAGCCTTGTCTGGCCCTCTTTTGAGGGCAGGTGGCAGGTGAAGAGCCTGCTAGGATGGGCTGTCGGTGGCTGTGTGCAGACAGTGTTGCGGCTTTCGTACAGCCGTGCAGGTTCTGTGGGATTGAGGGAGGCTGTGCCTGACTGACCCGGAGCAGCCTTTGGGAGAAGGATGGTTGCTCATTTTGGGGGGTTGACTAAAGTGACCTTTGGAAAGGGTCAGCTTTAGAAAAAGGAATCATGCTCCTTTCAGCCTTTCCCAATACCTGAGCAGCCAAAAGTACACGCAGCCCTGGCTAGTCTGCTGCTGTGGACATGCTAGTGCTTTTACTGGGGCACCTCAGGTGGAGGAATCGTGTCTCTGGAGCTCAGTCAGCTTTCACATCCCCAGTTCATGCTGCAGTTCCGTTAGTCAGTGTCAGCACTGCAGGCAAAGGAGAAACCAGATGCTAGATCCCCTTGTTCTGCAGAGATTCACTTACAAGATGGAAGCATATATTTTGGGGTTGTGTAATGGGCTCTGTGCTCCTTTCTCCTGTCGCTCCAAGCGATGGGTGTCTCTTGACATGGCCTGTAGTAAGTGGTGGTCTTGCTGCACGAGGTTGGCGCTAAATCCAATGCACATGTGCCGCTTGCTGGGTGTTGGGTCCTCTGTCTCATTAGGACCTGGCATATCTCAGGATTCAGAAGCAGTCCCTGTCCTCCCTTTGGACAAGGCTGTCAGGTGTGTCCTCGGGGCGGTGCAGCAGACGTGTGGCTTTCTCAGGTGCACATCTCACAGGTGCGGGAAGAGAAAGTGGCAGAGGAGCGGAGCAAGAAAAAACTGTCGAAGAAGCATGGAGAAGCTGATGCGTGGAAGCAGAAAGCGCCGAGAGTGGTAAGAGCAACTCTAGGTCCCTCCTGCATGTAGAAAAGGGAAGGAGTAGCAGGGAACCTGTACGCTGTTCTGACTGGTGGGACAGGGAGAGGTTACTGCCTCTCCTGCTGCAGGGATTTTAGGGTCCGTGCTGTCTAGACAGTTGCTGTTGGGTTGAAACACAGCGGTACCTGTGGGGACGGAAGGGAGAGACCACCTAACTGGCAGGCTGGCCATGGGAGGTGAGAATGGGATACAAGCAGCACAAGTTGTCTCAAAGCATTTGCTTCGTATCCTCCCACCTTTTTCCGCTTGAGCTGGAGGGTTACAAGGGTTCTCTTTCTTCTTCAGGAGGAAGATGAATTTGAGCAGCAAGAACCACTGCAGAAAAGGAGAGAGGATGAAGTGAAAGAAAAAGGAAAGAAAGTCTTGGAACTGAAAAATCTTGTAGAGCAGCAACAGGTGGAACAAGTGAAGGAGAGGTATTAGCTTGTTTTTATCCTGGAGGAGGGGACTTGGCAACAGGCATGGTGAAGCAGTGAATATAAATAGCATTGTTGAAACTGGGAGGCTGGTGTGAGTGTCAGGCTGTCACAAAGGTTTGGGGTACTGAAGCAAGAGGCTGTAAGAATGCCTGGGGTGGCGGGAGGCGGACGTGCTTTCCTCTATAACTAAATTATAGGGTGTTTTTTTCCCAGGGATCACAAACGGCGAGGGAAGGAGAAGGCCCCCCAACCACAGCTGGAGTCAGCAGCGTTTACTGAAAAAAACATAAAGGTGGGGAGTTGAAGTGGACTTGGAACAACTTCTTTGTTGTAAACTAGTGAGGCAAGGGATAAACACGCTTATTTTAAGGTCGGACTTGTTTTCCAAGTGCTGAGTTACTGTTTAAGGTTTTAACATTTGCTATTAGTTATTTAGGAGGACAAACGTTATTGTAAGGAGTTAGGGTTTGTGCAAGAACAAGCCAACTCTGTTGATAAAGCTGGGGTTGACTGTTTTCTTGTTAACAGGTGAGCCTTCTCAGCCCCATCGCAAGATGGATGACAGCCAGACAATGGCACTTTGAAGAATACCTCCAAACGGCATTCACTCATAATTAAATTAATATGGAAATTAGTAAGAGGGTTTTTTTTTTCCTACTACATTCACTCACTCTGTCTGGAGGATGTGATCCCCATAAACTTCAGGTATCATATGGCTTCAGGTAACATCATTTGCATTTGTACAAAGAATGGTTATGGCTTAAAAGCAAGGCTGTCTCAAGCTATCGCAGTAACATTTTCTTTCCACTCTCTTTCTACTCTTAACATTACTCTTTATTCTGCCTTCTTCATTAGTGAAAAATCAAACCCCCAAATGCTGCTACTCTTAAGGATAAATTCCTCCTGTACTTGCTCTTGCTGCCCTTACTACGTCCGTGACATTCAAACTTCTATTTGTGCTATGTCATTTTAATGAAGGCCTAAATTATTCATATGTTGCCAGCACTTGGGCTGGAGTGAGCCACAGCAGAGCTCCTCCAGATAAGAGAGAAGCTGAATACAACTCAGAGTGCCTGCAGGTCGTGCCCTCCTGTTAGCTCTTCCCTACTGAGTAGTATGAGAGAAGAAACTCCTGGATAAAGTGGTTTGGGTTGAAAAGGAGTTTAAGCAGTGAAATTTTTTTTCTCTTTATTAGGAAGAGACCCCAAGAGTGCTGCGCCAGCAGCCTGGGCAGAAGAGCACCAAGCAACCGGAATCCATTGCCATGGCTTCTAGTACCTGGCTCAAAGTGGTAGAGGTGAGCGTGGGCTCTGGAGTCCTTGTTGGTCTGGATCGGAGGAAAGATGGGAGTTGCTTTATCTTTGAGTCTTTATCTTTGGGTTGTTTCTGCAGAAAATGATACAGAGGGACTGAGGATTTTTTTTTTTTGCAAGGGCCTGAGAAAATGTGGCTCGGTTCCAGAGCTAATATGGTGGTTTTGCTTGGGCGAACATGAATGAAGAATGACTTAATTCTTGCACCTTAACAGGAGGAAGATGGTCTGCAGGAGCCCCAGCAGCAGCTGGGAGAGCAGAAAAAAATCAAGCAACCAGAAGCATTGACTGCTGCCTCTGGCACGTGGCTGAGCAAAACTGTAAAGGTGAGTCCTGGTTCCAGCAGAGCCCTCGAGTAAAATGAGTCTGTGGTGTCTAATTGGCTCCTGTGGCTTGGAGCCAGCCTGCAGATTTATTATCCATCCGTGATGGAGCAGGAAATCAAGTCCTCGAGTGCAGGCTGTTGGGGTTTAACAGGCATCTGTGCAGAGGATGGGGATGTCGGTCGTCTTGGGTGCTTGGCCGAGAGCTCAGCACAGGGGGAACCTGAAGAGAAAACCAAGTGTCTTATCTTGGGAGGGATGCTGGAAAAGGCCACGGGATGGCAGCACATCATGAGGCGGCAGCTCAGCCTGCAGCGCCTGGAGCGGCACTGTAGCAGCCCTGACTCCCACCCGCTGTGAAGTCTGGCTGTTAGGTCTCCAGAAGCCTCTTTGAATTGGAGCTGCTTAGACCTGATAACTGCAGGGGTGGAGAAAAAGCTGCTTAGAGTCAGACTTGAGTACTGCCTCTGCCGGTAAACTCTTGTCTTCGGGCTGAATGGTGGCTCTTCCTGCTCAATGTCTCTGTTGTGACTCATGTCAGAGCTCTAGAGGATGAAAACCAGATCTGCCATGAAACGTGTGAAAGGATTTGAGTGCTAGAGCCAAGCGTGCAAAAGCCAAGTGCTCAGACATACCTGCTACGTTCTTCTAAGGCTTTTCTACACGAAACAGGAGGGGAGGGGTTGCAAGTAGTTATCAAGTCACTGAGCACAGCGACAGTTTTTCTGTTTGTACTGATGTGTGTATACGTCTGCATTCCCTTAATGCAAGAGTTCTGCAGAATTAAGCTTGCCTTCCTGGTTTATTCTCCGGTCAGTGCCTCTAGCTATTCCTGTACTACACAGAACTGTCAGCTCATCCCTGTTCCTCCCTACAAAGCCAGGAGGTCTCTCTGAGCTTTGGCTTGCGCTGTTCTGACCTGCAGCTTCAATGTGAAACGGAAGCCTGGCTTTTTCCTTCGTGGGTACTGGCAGGCTCTTCCTGGCAGCTTGGAAGCTGCAGGGTAGGCAAGTGGCTGTTTTGGCTCTGCGGTTTGCAGTCCCTGCTGCAGTACCTAGTCCTGTGCTACAGCTTGGCTATCGGAGGCAGGGCATGGATTCAAAGCAAAGTTCAGTTAAAAAAAAAAAAAAGCCAGAAGCATTTGAGTGCTTCTGGGTCCTACTGAAAAACTCAGCCCACGTTATCTGTCAGGTAGGAATATTATAGGTGTTCCAGTTAAGGTCTAGGTCAAAGACTTCCCATACACAGGTGGGTGACCTTTTGGCTCTCCTGTTTGAACTAGGGATGAAAATGAGTGTGGACGATACATCTGCTCTAGAAAGTCAGCTCTCAGCTCTTGGTTCTGGCTACCTTGCCTTTGCAGTGAAGTTCCTTGCCCGGCATGTGGCACTGGGAACTCACCTCTTCACACCGAGCATAAGCCACGAGTTAGGGTCCTGCCTAAACACCTTAAGAGCATCTTGCTGTGGAACCTTAGCACAGGCTGTTTGTCTTGCTAGCGCCAGAGCTTTGAGGTGCCTGCAGAGGGTCTGGTAGTCAGCCCCCCCGGCAAGGCACGCTCTCCTGCCAGACTGGAAGGTCTGCTTCCTGCTCTAATCAATGCTGTCTCTGGTTTCAGAAATCTATCTCCACATCCTACTTGGGGCCCCCAAAGGGCACAAAGGAATCCAGATCTCCAAAGGTAAACATAAATAACTACGGGATGGATCTGAACAGTGATGACTCCACAGATGATGAGAATGAACCTCGGAAGCCTGTCCCTGCCTGGGCTGATGGTAGGTGCTGAGTTTGGTTTGGCTTCCTTTAATTCCTTCCCTGGGAAGCTGGAGCTTCCCCAAAGTGCAGTCCAGGAGCGTGTGAGCCTTCAGCAGTGCTGGCAGCTGCTGGCTCCGAGTGGTGAGCGGGACTGGGGCTGCTTTCCTGCAAGTGCTGTTGTGCTGAAGTTAAACTGAAGACCTCTGTGCATGCGTTTGGATCCGAGGGTGTGAAAAGGATGGTGGGGGCTCACTAGTAATGAGGCAGCCCATCCTCCTGAGGGAAACCAAGGTGTGGTGGGTTTGGGATATGTCTAGTGTGCCGAGTAACTTAAAACAAGCGCTGCTGGCAACCTGAAGGGGGTGTGGGGTTCAGGGCTTTGCAATGAGCAGGAAAACTGTTAATTGCTCTCATTGTACAGGTAAGTTTTTTCAGATGTGGAAGGACAGTAACTGTCCTGCCGGCTCTAAGGGAAAAAGGGTGCCTTAAGCAGAGCACTGAAATGAGTTTGCTTCTCTGATATGGTTGTTTCTGTAGGGTCTCAGCTTAATCAAGCCATTTTACACCAATACTATCACCCAGTGAATGTTGACGAACTCTTTGGGCTAATTCCAAGCCCGAAGCTGGAGGATATTTTTGGCAAGAGCAAGCCTCGATACTTCAAGCGCACAAGCTCGGCAGTTTGGCATTCCCCGCCTGGGACCAAATCTACCTGTGGCCCATCGTGCAACTTCAAAAACTGAGACAATGCAAAGAAATGTCTTTTATGACAATGTGGTGTATCAGGCTGATTTCTTAGCATGCAGCATATTTACAATTTTAAGCTTTTTTGTACATAAATAAAAGTATTTAATAAAATCCTATTGCAACAAACACTGCGTTGGTGTTTGTGGTTATCGGGGGGGTGATGCTTCTGCGTGGCTAACGTGAGGTTGATCGCTGTGGTTTCTGCGAGCGAAAATGCAGGTGCTTGAAGACAGGATATTGCACCATTACATCTCCCCTCACATTGCAGAAGCTTACACAGGGAAGTCCTGAAATTGCTGTAGGGAAGATCAAATTTCATAGTTGGCCTGAGAGCATAATGTTTTCATAACCCATTCTGTACTGTATTTATGTATTTAACATCTACTTGGGCAGTTTAAGCAATGTCTAAATGCCTTGTCACTGTTCTTTTCTAATGGAAGACTGAAGCCCAGGCTAAGTTCTTGGTCCTGTTTTTCTGGGAGCCTTAGCCCACAGTCTGTCTTGGAGGCAGGTCTGTTTGGAAGTCACGGCTCGGAAAGGGTAAGCAGTAAAATGACTTCCTTAGGCCGGGGTTGGCATCGCCTGCTGAGCGCTCCCCTGCCCGAGCGCACCCTGGGCCGTGCCCAGTGGCAGCAGGCGTCTCCTGGCTCCCGCAGCGCATCCCGAGCCCTGGGAAGCGGTTGCCTGGGGACTGCTCCGGCATGCTGGGGCGGCCGTGGAGGGTCCCAAGGCCCTGCAGAGCTGCGTGGGGACAGCTGCACGTCTCAGCTGCCCTTGCAGCCCCTGGAGGGCTAGCCGGTGCTGCCAGGGGCGCTCCAAGAGCCATTCGGCTCACTAAACCCTGCTCACAGTAGCAATGAGGAAGATGCTTAGGTGAAAAGGGAAAGTCCCTGGGTCAGAGCCAAGTCCTACACTTGCTATAATAGCCTTTCCTTCCTCTTTCTTCAGTTTTTCCCCTCTCAGGTTGTGCTGTCTAGCACAAACGTGAACACAGCGGAGGGGCTCTGTCCCACCTTAGGTGATGCGATGCGTTGCTCGGGGATCCCTTGCGCAGGTACAGGGCTGGGGCTATTTACTTCCTCTGTGTGATCAGAGCTGTGAGCCTGCCTCGAGGAGGAGGAGGGTCCCTGTCCCTGCCCGGTGCAGCCCTGCACCATCCCCAGCACTGGGCTGGTGCCATAAGGTCTCCTTCTCCCGGCCTTCGGGCACAGGCTGCCAAGAGCAAATACAGAAACGTGGCCACGGACCTGTTCAGAGCTCTCCAGGCCTGCTTGCCTCCATTCAGAGGAGGTTTTGAGCTGGCCAGGGTGGTTTTGGGGCGCTTTATGACGGGCTTGAAGGGGTTTTGAGTAGTTCACAAGAGTTTGCGAGTGTCTCGGTGGAAGAGCCTTGCAGGTAGCGAGAGCGTTAGATGGGTCTTCAGAGCTTTGAGCTCCGCAGAGCTGGTGACAGCAGCTGAGATAAGCTTTGCAGAGGCACAGAGCAGCTCAGAGCGTGTGAGCAGAGCTCTTTAGCAGTAAGGGCTGTTTAAAGCTGCTTGCCAGGAGCTCCATCGGATTGCTCCTGGGTCCCCCCAGCTTTTCTGTTCATCTTGGGCTCCCTCGTTGTCCCACTGGATGTCTATGGGGCTCTCAGTGACTCTTCTGGCTGGTGTCTCTTGGGTCCCCCTGAGCTCTCCAGGTTATCTCAGTGTCTTTTGGGCTCTCTTGGGTCCCTCCAGGATTTCAGTGCCCCTCAGGTCTTGCAGGCTCTCTCAGTAGTGCTACCGAAAGGAATAACTCACAAGGTATAAGACACATTTGACTTAAAGAGGCTGGAACCTGTTGGAGGGGAGACATGCTGAGACTCAGACGATCGCAGCTGTAGCCATGGGGAGGGCTCTTGCCACCTCCTCATCAAGGCGCTAAGTTCTGGGGACACGGGCCGTGCTCTCCCCAGGGCAGCAGCAATCGCCCCATGGGGCAGGCTGTCGGGGATGCTCTTGTGGCGCCGTTTCCCCAGGCTCTCTCGAGCTATTTCAGGCTCCCCTAAACACAGGCTCCGGCTGTTCCCTGCCAGCTGGCTTCTGTCCCTCACAGTAATCCTCAAATTACCTCGTTAGACATGGCCAAGGAGGCAATGATTTCCAGACCCTGGCAGAGGGTGGGAGCTGGAGGTCAGCCTCTCATCTGGAGCTGGCTCGCGGTGCCTGGCTGCAGGAGGATCGAGGTTTACTGGGCAGAGGAACGGGCGCTGTCAGTCAGCGTCGTGCTTCAGGGTGAACGGGTTTTGCTTCAGCCCCGCGCTGGCGCGAGCAGCACCTGTCAAACCACAGGCCTGATGTTCTGGCAAGGAGGAGGATGTCCCCAGGAGGGCCCCTGCTGAAACCACAGCTGCCGTCAGAGCATTTCCAGTCCAGGACAGGCATCAGCAACAGCCGTGAAGCAATTTCGGAGGATGTGAAATCGGCTGGGCCAAGAAGTTGGCGGAGTTCTGCCAGGCTGCGAAGGGACCTGGGAGGTCTGGTGCCTTCGGGCATCGGGTCGGTGCCGCTGGCCCGAGGCTGGGAGCCGGCACTGCCGCTTCTCCTCCTCTGTATTCCCCGTGCCTGGGCAGGGGAGCTGCCGGTCCCGCTGCCCGCAGGGCTCTGGAGCTTAGAACTGGGGCCGAGAGCCAGGACTGGGTCCCAGGGGAGGAAAACACGCATTGTCCTACCCGTGGTGAGACCTGTGCTGGTCCCCAGAGTGACCGCGAGGTACAAACACATTTGTGCTTCGTTAACCCAACTCCGCTCGGCTGCACAGCAGCGCTCCTCGTAACGGGGGAGAAACCAGACCGTGGGCCCGGGCACCGTCCCTGGGCATCGCTGCTGACTCAGGAGGGAACGGAAGTGTCGCGGCATGGTGAGATTTCTGGGAGGGGATCTTTATTTAACCTGGGTATAATACAAATATTCTTCACAATAAATTCGTGGCCAAAACGCAGATGGAGAAGACCTTGGAAACTATGGGGTAAGACAGAAATACAGAAACCCTCATCAATACACAAATCACAGCGACTGAACCATGGGTAGTAAATAACGATCTCTGCAGCCAAGGTGTGTTTTGGGCACTCCCAGCAGGGACCAAGCACTGAAGTCTCATATTCATCCATTGCCTCATCCTGGTCTCTGCGGGCTCAGCTCTGGTCCTTCCCACGCCAACAGGACCTTGGAGGAGGTCCTGTCCGGACCCGTAACGCACGAACACACCTCAGCTCCAGGTGGTAATTCCTACGCTCCTCAGGAGGATCAGCCAGAGCCTGGCCACGCCTGTTGGAAGGTGCTTTCAGCACTAAAAAGACCTCTCATGAATAGAAGAAACATCTCCCAGAGCCCTCATCTCTTAAGGCGTGTGCGAGCTCCGTCAGTGAGCCGGCAGGCCAGAGCCCCTCACCGAAGCGAGCCCTGCTTGTCAGATGTATCCTATATGCAGCGTGGGGTTTAGTTCTCTGAGAGCCGCCAGCTTCTGTAGCGTCTCTTCTTTCAATCCAGATTTCATCAGCCTTTGGCGAGGAGAAGGAAAGAAAAATCCACCCAAACTATTGACCGTTGTCCATGACATTGCACAGCCAAAAAAAAGGACAAAAAGCAGCCAGCGTGGGGTTTTTTTGGTGTTGCCTGGCCCCGTCCTAGCTGGCTTTTTCCGCTTCAGCAAGCAGAGAGCATGGGGGAGACTGAGGCTAGGGCTGGTGCACGGAGCCTTCTCAGCTGGGTAACCGCAGCTCCACCAAGGCACTGGGCACCCAGCAGGGTCCTGCCCTGGCAGCTGGAGCTGGGCTCCACGGGCCCAGCCTTCACTTGGCTGGGTCGAGGCAACCCCTGCCTTGCCTCTGCCCACCGCACCGGGCAAGGCGTTGGCGTCGGCAGGGCCAGCCTCGGGGCGAGAAAGGTGCCGTCGCACGAGCAACCACCTCTGCCGCCTGCTGTGGGGCTGACAAAACATGTCCTGTCCCCCCCGTTCTGTGCAGTAGCAGCATGTCCTGCAGACGTTACCGACTGCTTTAGCGAGGCAGTAGGTCTAATCACGCTAATTCCAGAAGTGAGCAGCTGGTAGAGCTGCGGGGGGACGGCAGGACAACTGCCCGCTAGCTGCCAGGAGGCAGCACCAGCTCCGGCGGCTGGCGCGGTGCTGTCCCGATCGAGCCGCCCAGCACCCCGCCGTCCCGACGCCTTTGGGTGCCTGGAGCAGCCGTAGCTTCACAGAAAGCGCTCTCCCACCTTGTAGGGCAGGCTGGAGGCTGCAGCGTGCGGGGCCTCACGTCACACTTGGTCTGCCCCAGCAGCCGCAGCGGGCAGCCCCGCGGCCGGAGGAGCGGAAAGTCCCTTACCATAGCCTCTCCAAGGAGCAGGTGGGATGGCCGAGCGCCTCGCACAGCAGCTGCGTGCCGCCGTCTCCCAGGCTGTTCTCGCTCAGATCCAGGTGGCGCAAGCTCTGGCTGGCGCTGAGCACGGAGCAGAGGTCCTCGCAGCAGGCGCCGGTGAGTCGGCATTGCCACAGGCTGCCGGGGAGGCGTTTGGAGAAAGGAGACGTTTGGACATTTCCTGCACAGTCCTCCACAGCCAGAAGCCTCTACCCACCCGCTCCCAGGTCCTCTGGATGCCTGGAAATAGCTTCCAGGGGGAACTTGCTCCAAAACCTGGCGCCAGGCTTCTTGAGAGGTCTCTGAGGCTGGATATAACCTCCCCAGGACGGGGAACATCCCTTCAGATGGGCAAGGGCAGGAGCGGGCTTCCTCCTGACTGAGGTGCCCCCTGATTACTTCTTACAACCACAAAGTACGATGGGGGTGGTCTTTAAGGAGCAAACATCTGCGTACGCGCACCTGAAAGGTGCTGGTGATGGAATAGCTGCAGCTGGGGCAGTGAGCGTACTGCTGCTTCATCTGGGAGAGCCTTAAATCCTAGTTATCTCATCAGGGTGACAATAAATAATCTCATCTAGCTCATAAATAAATGATTTTATATTTTAAAGCTGTTAGCACCCTGCCTATTAAAGCTTTGGCACCCACCCAAAGGTGTCCAAACCGCCCTGGAGAGGGGTGGTGACCTGCCCTAAGGAGACTCATCAGGGGAGCGGCATGTGGTCCCCGCGGAGAGCATCCTCCCAGCCCCGGGAACCCCCCGAGCCCCTCACCTCAGCGTCTGCAGCCGGCAGGCGGGATCCCGCAGGCCCTCGCTCAGCCGCCGCACGCCTCCGTCCCCCAGCTCGTTGTCGCCCAGGTGCAGCTCCGTCAGGCTGGGGCTGGCGGGGAGCACCGCGGCGAGAGCCCCGCAGCTCGCCTCCGTCAGGCGGCACCGCCACAGCCTGCGCGGGGGACGGGCGAAGGAGAGGGGCATCGTCATGCCCGCGCCGGCAGCCCGCTGGTCTGCGGGGACAGTGCCTGCAGTCCACGCTGACGGCACCTTTGCCCCGGGACCCACGGGGAGGAGAACTTCTCAGTGCAGAGAAACCGGCCCCGCTCTCAAGGTACCTCACTTTTGTATTTCCTCCCAAATCTTGCAGGTTTTCTCCCTCTTTGACTCCTGTGGTTACAGGTGTGGGGAGCACCCACAGCCCCCTGAAGGCACTGGCTAGTGGTGAGGGGTTTCTCAGTTCCTTCGGGACCTAGAAGCTGCCACCTGCCCCAGCAGAGGCACATCTCCCATCTAGAGACACTGCAGCCCCCTCCCCTTGGCTCAGCATCACTACTGGAGCTCAGGAGCTTAAAACCACTGCCAGACTGATGTGCTGCATCACCCACCTCCCTCCTCTCTGGCTCCAGCACTGTTCAGAGCAAAGGTGCTGCTCACCCCCCCCAGTTAGCTACCCTGCCTTCAGTGCTTCCACCAGCCAAGCCCAGACCTCGTTTCCCAGGGGGGCTGTGCAGGCAGGGAGATGTTGCCCAAGCCCCGGGAAATGCCACTGACTCCACTCTTGCTGCGCAGCCTCTCTGCAGCCTGTTCTCCTGCCTGGCTTTGTGCCACCTGTGTTTGTAGGACGAGACGGGGCTCGTTCGTAGCTCCAGAGGAAAAGTGGGTAAAAAGCTCAAGTTCAAAAGCAGACGGGAAAACCAGAGCCGTCCCAGTNCCCCCGAGCCCCTCACCTCAGCGTCTGCAGCCGGCAGGCGGGATCCCGCAGGCCCTCGCTCAGCCGCCGCACGCCTCCGTCCCCCAGCTCGTTGTCGCCCAGGTGCAGCTCCGTCAGGCTGGGGCTGGCGGGGAGCACCGCGGCGAGAGCCCCGCAGCTCGCCTCCGTCAGGCGGCACCGCCACAGCCTGCGCGGGGGACGGTGCCGTGGCTAAGCCGGGCTCGCCCCGTGGGCAGCCACTTCTCTCCAAAAGCCACCCACTGCTTTTTGAGCCCAGGGATGCGGTCAGGCTGTTCAATTAGCGCGGCTCAGGGGGAGCAAAGTGGCGCAGCAGGGGCAGAGCAGTACCCCCGGCCACGCAGCCACCGCTGCCCTCGCTCGTGCCCTAGAAGCATCTGCTGGGGAGAGCAGCAGAGCNTCAAGTTCAAAAGCAGACGGGAAAACCAGAGCCGTCCCAGTGGCGGTGGCCCTGGTGAAAGACGGCACGTCACCTTTGTCCTGTGGGTCTTAGGAGGGCGGCCAGCGCGGTGCTGCGTAGCCCAGGAGCGCGTTACGTCCTCCGAGCACTAGCCAGTAACTGCTTTCCATTTCTGACCTGCAGACACCCTGCTTGCCGAGGCTCCTGGTGCCCACCCAGCAACGCCCCCGAGCCCCTCACCTCAGCGTCTGCAGCCGGCAGGCGGGATCCCGCAGGCCCTCGCTCAGCCGCCGCACGCCTCCGTCCCCCAGCTCGTTGTCGCTCAGGTGCAGCTCCGTCAGGCTGGGGCTGGCGGGGA
>WEKW01012285.1:42152-52996 GCA_013389905.1 Sula dactylatra | reverse complement strand
GGGGCAGAGCAGTACCCCCGGCCACGCAGCCACCGCTGCCCTCGCTCGTGCCCTAGAAGCATCTGCTGGGGAGAGCAGCAGAGCGGGACCCGCCAGCCCGACGCCCCATACCAGAGCCTTCGCATGTCGCAGCCCAGTGCCCTGCACAGCTCCTGCACGCCGCTGTCTTCCAGGGGATTGTCACTGAGGTCCAGCTGCTCCAGGCGGGACCCGGTGCCCAGCGCGGCGGCGAGGTCCTTGCAGCCGGCAGCTGTGAGGTTGCAGCGGCCCAACCTGCGGGAGAGACGGGGTGAGGCTGCCTGCCCACTGCTGCTGCCGCCCTCTCTTCCATCGCCCCAGGCTGGAGGAGACCCGGCCGGTGTCCCCTGCCCGAGCGCGGCCGTGGCGGTGGCTCCTGCAGTGGCTCCGGGGACGCTGTGCTGGAGAAGAGAGGGGAGCACCTCACCGCCCTCTCCCAAAGCTGGCGTGCCCGCATCTGGTGTTTGCTGCCGAGTTTCCTTGTTCAGCATCCCCAGGCACAGTGATGCTGAGAGCAGCTCGAACGCGCTCCAGAGTGCAAAACTCAACCCAGATCCACAAACTCTAAGGGACAAAATGCCGAAGGGGAGCCGTGAGGCCGCACCCGGCAGCAATCCCGCTGTGCCGGAGCGTGGGAATGCGGAGGTAAGCGACCACAGCGTCTGCTCGACCAGGGAGTAAAGGTCTGGGCGCAAACAATTAATATTGCTTGAATGGGTGAGAATAATCCACCTCACTTTTGAAGTTTCAGAGAGATTCCCTCTTTCAAATCTCATTGTCCAGGCTGTGTCTATACTAGGGGAAAACGGGGGAAATGGAAACACCCCCCAAAAAAAAAGATGGAGGGGAAAATGCAGACACCACTGAGGCATGGTTCATCCCCTCCCCAGAAACGATCCGTGGGGTGAATCCCCTTCTGCAATTACGTGTTTCTGCATGGTGCGTGGCCAGACCTGCCCCTGCCCAGGCACGCAGGGATCCAAAGCCACCCACAGCTGCAGGGCAAGAGCCCGGAGAGGAGGTGCCTGGGGTGCACAGAGACACCCACAGACAAGCCAACAGTGAGGATGGTAGCACAGACCCCTCCTCTAACTTCTCCACCTGGCCTAGGCGCTGAAAATGAGTTCTCTTACTTTCCTACAGTGTCCTAGCAGAGACTCATTCGTTTTAAAATGTGGAACTAAATTATATTGACAGAAAATGTCCTCCTGCGAGGGCAGGCTGAGACAGTTGGGGCTGTTCAGCCTGGAGAAGAGCAGGCTGCGGGGAGACCCTGTTGCAGCCTTTCAGTACTTAAAGGGGGACGATAGGAAGGATGGGGACAGTCTCTTTAGCAAGGCCTTTAGTGACAGGACAAGGGGTGATCATTTAAACTAAAGGAGGGGAGATTTAACCTGGATATAAGGAAAAATTTTTTTACAATGAGGGTGGGGAAGCGCTGGAACGGGTTGCCCAGAGAGGTCGTGGAGGCCCCGTCCCCAGAGACATCCCAGGTGAGGTTGGACGGGGCTCTGAGCGACCTGATCGAGTTGGGGACGTCCCTGCTCACTGCGGGGGGTTGGACTGGATGACCTCTAAAGGTCCCTTCCGACCCAAACCGTCCTGTGATTCTATGATTCTATGGAAATGTAATAATAAGGGTCAGGCCCCTGCGACAAGTAGGTCTGCGATGCCTCAGGCTATCTTGGCAATGGCAGCTTCAGTAAATGGGCCTTTCTCATTTCTTTTTCTTTTTCCCTCCCTCTTCCAGGGGTGCAAGGAAAAGTGGCCCTGCAGCCTCCCGGAGCTGGCCATGTCCCTCACCGCAGCTCCCGCAGGTGGCAGGCGCCGCGTCTCAGCCCCTCACACAGCAACTTCACGCCGCCGTCCCTCAGGTCTTCGTTCCCAGCCAGGTCCAGCTCCGTCAGCGTGGGTTTTGTGCTGAGAACAGAGGCCAGAGCCCCGCCGCAGGCGCCTGTGAGCTGACACTGATCAAACCTGCAAGAGAGGTGCGGAGAGGAGCCACGGGGCTCAGCACAGCCGAGCCGTGCGGACACACCAACCAACCCCTCGCTGAGACAGCCACCGCTGATGATGTCCACAAACCGGGCTGGTCTTCACAGGTGGCATCCTGGGAGCAGGAGAACAGCCCGTCCCACCGTGCAGCGAGCCGTGGCGGCACGCGGCCATCCTCCCCGTGCAGCGAGGAGACCCAGCCAGGGGTTTGCTTGTTTCCCTGTTTCACCCGGCAGAGAAGAGCAACGTACCTTAAAGTCTTTAATTTGCAGCCTGATTTTTCCAAGGCTTGACAAAGCAGGTGGATGGGGGATTGCTTCCCCTCCTCTTGCTGATTTTCCCTGAAAACAAAGGAAGAGATGCATCCTATTCCTATTCCTCCTCCTCCTCCTATTCCATTCCTATCCTAGTCCATTCCTTTCCTATTCTATTCCCATTCCTCTCCTATTCCTATCATACCCCTGTTCTTACCCCATCCCTGTTCATATTCTGTTCTATTCTGTTCTATTCTATTCTGTTCTATTCTATTCTATTGTTCTATTCTATTCTATTCTATTCCTATTGCTATTCCTATTTCTATCCCCACTCCAGTATTGCTCCTTGGCCACCGGCTGTGTCCCCAGGTCACACCTGTAACCCCTTGCCGATGTGCCCGGTGGGGTGGGAGGACCAGCCTTGCCCCAGGCTCCTCTGAGGGGTCATCACAGCTCTTTGGGCTCTTAAGGGATTCGCCGCTTTGCGGCTCGGGACCTTACTCACCGAGACGCCTTCTTGGCCGGCTGCGGGCCCACGCTGTCCTCGGCATCATCCCACAGAAAGGAGCAGCGCTGCAGGTCAAGCGACTCCAGCTTGGGGAAGTTTTTTATGCTGAAGGAAAGGACCAATTGATCGAAGCGGTTGAGGTTGAGCCGTCGTAGGTGCACCCCCGTGAAAGGATCCAAGGCGGTCACTACAAAACGCTTGTCCTGGAGCTCGTACAGACAGTGGCAGACCTCCAGGTTGCAAATCACCGCCTTCTCCTCTGTCTGAGATGCTAGGGCCGTTTTCTGGCTGTTTTGAAGCCATGCCAGTAATTCCTGCGTAACCCTGGGCGCGATTTTACACCCCATCTCCTCCTCCAGCTCCCTCCTGCGTTCCTCATTCAAGAGCCCGAAGAGGAACCGCACGGTTAGCATGAAGTAGTTCTTGGAGTTGCCATAGTTCTCCAGCAGCTTCTTCACGTCCCTGGTGGGGCCGGCGGGGAGTTCCTGCGCCTCCCCTTCATCTTCCAGCAGGTAGAAGAGCGCCGCAAAAAACTCCTGGAAGCTGAGGTGGATGAAGCTGTAGGTGCTGACGCAGGAGATGTCCCTCTGGAAGAGGTGCTCGTTGAGGAGGAGCGGGAGGGCTTCCTGCTGGTCCAGCGCATATGCCTGCACCTCTTTCTTCTGAAAGAGGACCTTCTGCTTCCAGAGACCATCGGCCGCCAGGCAGCACAACCTCCTGAGCACCCTGGGCATGCCTTGCTTCCGCCGGCCGCTCAGCGACTGGAGCAGGGCAGAAAGGTAGAGGATGTAGATCCCCGTCGTCGTCTTCGGGCTTTGGGCAAGACCCCCGGCGCGGCCGAGCTGCTGCTTCATGACGGTGCAGACGATCCAGCACACGATGGGCACCAGGCACATGGTGAAGAGCGTCTCGTTCCCTCTGACGAACTGGAAGGCAGCAGCCGCCTCCTCTGCGTTTTTGAAAAACTTGTAGAAATACTCTTTCCTCTCGGCCTCTGAAAACCCCAGGATTTCAGCATAGCGCTCGCACTCCAGGCACTTGCCCAGCTTCTGCAGCGCGGCCGGCCTCGTGGTGATGAGCAGGGAGCTCTCGGGCAGGAGCCTCCTGCGGAACAGGCTGCTCAGGATGATTTCCACCGGCCTCTGCTCCCAGGGCTGGGAGCACAGCTCGGACTGGGGCCGGTCGAAGGAAAAGCAGAGCTCGTCAAAGCCGTCGATAATGAACAGGAGCCTCTCTGGCTGCTCCAGCACCTTGGCGAGCGGTAGAGAGCTGCTGGGACAGCTCTGTGTGATGAGGTCGGCCACGCTGGCCCGGCTGGCGAGGAGGTTGCCCTGCCGGCAGTGGATGTAGAAGACATAGTCAAACTCTGCAAACATGCTGTTGGACGCCCAGTCCAGCATGATCTTCCTGGCTGTCATCGTCTTGCCCACGCCCGCGGCTCCCAGGAGCACGACCACCTTGGGGGTCCAGCCATCGGGGCCGGGCTTGAAGAGGTCGCCGACAGTGATGGAGGAGCTGGCTTGCTCCTTCATGATCTCTGTGTGCCTCTGTCCCATGGCCATGATCTCGTGCTCCCGTTGCTCTTCATCACGGTGCTTGTTGACGATCACCAGCTTTGAGTACCTGGCGTTCAGGCTCACGTCGTCGCCCACCCGGGCATTTTGGTCCTTTATGCGGCTGTACGCCTGGCATATGGTTTTTTGGTAATTCTTCCGGTAATCTGGAAGGGCGGGAGGCCACCTCACATGTCTGCAGACCACAGGATGAGCAGCGCAGAGCCCCCCACGCTCCTCCCCACCCGCACCTACCTGATGATGATGAACCAGGCAGCAGAGCAGGCCCCAGGGCTGGAAGAGAAAGGGGTGTTAGCGGGCAGCATCACTGAGCCCCCAACACCCCCAAATTCTCTTCCACCTCCCGTTCCTTGGAGGAGCCCCCCTCACCCTGCCATGGGGACCCCCAACCCACCGCCCTTTCAGGAGCATCCTCCTGGCCCCAAACACAGGCTCTTGCAGACACAACCCCCAGGACACGGTCCCCGGAACCCTGCGGGATGCTGCGCCCGCCAGAGAGCCGCTCAGCCTTCCCACCTTTCTCTCTGCTTTTCTGGAGCTGGGCAGCGGCGTCACGGAGCTGGATGTGCTCAAAGACGGCTATCGCCACGTCCAGGGCGGCCTCCCCACCGTAGAATTGCACCATGATGTTCTTCGTATCCATCCAGTCGGCCTTCTCCAGCCGCCCCCAAGGAATGCAGCTCCTGCCCCGCAGGTGTCCGTGCGCCAGCGCACCACGGAATTTTTTAAAATCCATCTCGGAGAGGTTTTCCAGGGCCTGGAGCAGCAGCTCCCCAGCGGTGCCCTGGGGGCTGCTGCTGCTCGGGGCACGGTTCTTGCAGCTCTGTGCCCCCATGGGGAGAGCCCTGATGCCCAGCTAACACACGGACCCGTGCCTATGATGAGGGGATGAGGTTTGCGGGGAACGTCCTGCAAGAAGCCTCCCCAGCCCCACAGCCCAGCCCCATCTTGGTCGTGCTGCCTCTGCCCTGGCGTAGCTGTGCCCCCCACTACCCCCAACCTCATCCTCCCAGCTCCGCTCCCTGGGGGCCAGGGCTGGGGGCCGGCTGCCCCCAAACCCTGCCTGCAGTACCCCTGCCTGCTCCCCCAGCCCAAACCATCCCCTCCAGCATGAGCACGAGGAGCAGTGGGGCAGCGGTCCAGGGGCTTGCCACCAAAGCCTCACTAGACCATGTTCCACCATGTGAGCAGTGTCCCTCCTGGGAGAGCTATGTCCCCACCAGGAGAGCAATGTCCACTCCAGGAGAGCAATGTACCCACCAGAAGAGCAATGTACCCACCAGAAGAGCAATGTCCCCTCGAGGAGACCAATGTACCCACCAGGAGAGCAATGTACCCACCAGAAGAGCAATGTCCCCTGGAGGAGAGCAATGTACCCACCAGGAGACCAATGTACCCACCAGGAGAGCAATGTCCCCTCGAGGAGACCAATGTACCCACCAGGAGACCTATGTACCCACCAGGAGACCAATGTACCCACCAGAAGAGCAATGTCCCCTCGAGGAGAGCAATGTCCTCACCAGGAGAGCAATGTACCCACCAGGAGAGCAATGTCCCCTCGAGGAGAGCAATGTCCTCACCAGGAGAGCAATGTCCTCACCAGGAGACCAATGTACCCACCAGGAGAGCAATGTTCTCGCCAGGAAAGCAGCATCCCCACCAGGAGAGCAGCGTCCCCACCAGGAGAGCAATGTCCACTCCAGGAGACCAATGTACCCACCAGAAGAGCAATGTCACCAGGAGGAGAGCAACGTCACCACCAGGAGACCAATGTACCCACCAGAAGAGCAATGTCCCCTGGAGGAGAGCAATGTCCTCACCAGGAGACCAATGTACCCACCAGGAGAGCAATGTCCTCACCAGGAGACCAATGTACCCACCAGGAGAGCAATGTTCTCGCCAGGAAAGCAGCATCCCCACCAGGAGAGCCGTAGCCCCACCAGCAGAGTGATGGCCCCACCAGGAGAGCAGTGCACCTACCAGAACAGTGTCCCCACCAGAAGAGCAATGTCCTCACCAGGAGAGTACCATCCTCACCATGGCCCCCGCCAGGAGAGCTGTGTCCCTACCAGGAGATCAGGGTCCTCACCAGGAGAGCCATACATCCACAAGGATATCCGTGTCCCCACCAGGGTCACAGCTGGGCAGCTGGCCGTGCTCCAGAGCAGGGCTGCTTCAGCCTGTGTGGGACCCACCGTGCAGTGCCACCGAGCCAGACGTTACAGGGACGGCTGGAGACTTTCTTCGAACGGGCAAAACCGAGACGGTGAGCTCAGCAAACTCTCCGGTTTCCTGTACGGGCAGAGTTTCGCTTTTGAAGCGTGCTGCTGCCTCCTTCCTTCTCAAGTGGCTCAGCTGCTGGCAAGTCCTGCTCAGTTTGGGACATGCCGGTGAGCCAAGACGGCCGAGGCTGGACTAGGCGGAGGGTAGGTGGTGGCTTCCGCCACTTCTCCCTGAAATTCATCCTGCCATGGAGCCAAACATCGGTTGTGGTGTCCCACCTCCAGCGAGGCTCTGGTCCACTGGCCCACCATGAGCTTTACCGGATGGTGGAGGTGGCTCTGCTCTCCCCTGGGGACTTAAACAGGCAGCGAGGTCCCACCATGGGGATGGGTCACGTCACGGGCATTTTGGTCAGGCAAAAATCTTCAAAAACTCAGGCTGCCATACAGGTAACAGGCCTAAAATCCAGCAGGATCCTCCAGAGCTGCTGCCGGGGAAGGGGCAGGCTGAGGAGCAGCCCGGAGGGTGAGAGTCAGGCTGAATCTGGGCTGCAGTCCCTCCCCCCCAGCCGTTTTCATGCTGCTGGCAATGAAAACGACCCACAAGCAAACAGCCGTGAGCTGCTTCACCAGCACATGGCCCTTATGCAGGGAGCCACGGTGGGTCAGAGAGCAAAAGCCTCTCGGGCAGACGCGTCCGGCACCGTGGGGAGGGCACGGGTGGCTGGGGGCGAGGTGGCCGACCTCCCCCCAGGAAACGCTCCTGCAGCCCCGAGCGAGGCGCAGGCAGGGGTACGCAGGTGCAAAGCAAAAGCCCCCACCTCTTCCTAAGACTGAAACTGCAAAAGTGCCTCCGAAACGACTTCGCAGGAGATACCCACAACGTGCAGGGTGTGAAAAGGAAGCGAGAGCGGGCGCTGCCCCACCTACCGCTCCCCCCTGCCTAACGGCGCTGACGTTAACGGTGCTCGCAGAGAAAAGCTGTCGTATCCCGGAGGGGAAGCTCCAGCCACCCTCCCCGCAGCGGTGTCCCGTGCAGTGCGAAGACAAATCCCACAAGAGCAAAACCCGCTTAGCCAAGTGCAGGGCATTTCGAAGCTGTAACACCCCACCTTGGCACGGACGCGCCATGCTCCAGTCCGACGGCCGCTTCGGGTTTGGGATTTCTGCCACCAGCTTGTGATTACAAAGAGTGTCAGCCAAAGGAAAAATCTATCTCGGATGGAGAAAGACCCAAAAGGGAGTCAAATGAAGCCCTATTGCTGCCGGGATCCTGGCACGCTCCCGTTTCCCTGAGTTTTACCCATCTTTTACCATTTTACCATCATTTACGGTGATGGCACTCAGGCTGGGTTAAATTAGCGCGAACTCATTAATGGTTGTGGAGCTTTTTTTCCAAAAAAAAAAAAAAGTTAAGGACTGGTCTAATGTATTGAGAGTGATGCTGGGGAAACTGGAAGCCAGTCCTGCTCGACACCGCTTTTATTAAGTATCGGTGGCGCCGAAGCTGGACGCGTGGTGGGTGGCGAGGTTTCGCGGAGCGGACGGGCGCTCGCCCTGCGCTGTGGTCTGCCCAGCAGCACCTGCGAGGGACTTTGTCCCCAGCCCTGGGCCGGTGGCAGCGCCCGACGCCGGACACGGGGCCGCGCGGTGCTCCGACGGCTGCTCTACGCAGCCGCGGCCCGTGACTCTCGCCGGCTGCCCTTCCTGTGAACTTCCTGCCGCACCGGGGGAAGCTCAGGGCAGCGGTTTGACGGGTGCCGCTCGCACCGGCGTGGGGATGGGGCCTTGCCGGCAGCGTGAAACAAAACTGCTTCGTCCCTCGCTGCAACCCCAGCCCCCGGCGGTGCCGCCAGCCGGCCTCGGTCCTCCGGCGAAAGCCGGGGGCTGGTGAAACCTGTGGGCACGCTCGGCAGCAGGCGCCGGGAGAGGACTCGCGATGCGGCCAAGCCCTCCTCCCGCTCTCCCCATTGCTCCCCAGCACAGGAAGAGGTACGGCCGCTGGTGTCACCTGCAGCCCCATTTCACGCCCGGGTGCTGGCAGTGGAGGCGGATACAGTAGAATTCTTCTTTCTGACAGGCCAGAGGCACTGCCCCAGGCATCGCCGCAGCCGATCCGCCTGGCTGCGGGTGCGAGAGCCCGCACCGGCGTCAGGAGGGTGCTGCGAGAAACACGGGCCACGTGTCCCGGCGCCGTTCCCGGCTGCAGACCGAGAGCTGTGCTGCCTGCCGACGTGCCGAGGAGGCCAGGGGAGCCCCGGTTTGTGACCGACAGCTTTGACCACCCGTCAGAAGAAGAGATGTAACCATTCCTCTCCTTTCCTCCTCCTCTCCAAAGCGTGAATGCGTACAGATTAAACAAAGGGGGCTGTCGGATGCTGCCTGCCCTGAAAGAGATAAAGCCCTGAATATAAGGCAGATGAATCGAGCCAGGCTCCTTGGAGCCGTCCCAGGCTCCCGGGGACCGGGGTGAGCCCAGCTGGTGGCTGCAGGCGAGCGGGGCCAAGCCTCGGAGGGTCAGCTGCAGGAGAGGGGGCTGCCTTACTGCCAACGCCTCCGCCAAGAAGGGGAGGGGGGAGAAAAATTGAAAAGAGGGGCTGGAAGCAGGCTTGGAGCGCTCGTCCAAAAAGCTAGCGCTCCCCTGCCTGCAGTTTTGTCCCAGAAATGCTGTTTTGGTGGGGCTGGGCTCTCGCAGGGGGTCTCCGTGGGTGACCTGGTGGAGGGCAGCCCGGGCTCCTTCCCACCCCAAAGGCGAGCATCCTAACCCCGGCTCCAGGAGAGCCGGTTGCAGATCCTTCGGGGATGCCGCCCAGCCGCCACGGCCGTGTCCCTGCGGCTGTGACCACAGGGGGTTCGGCGAGAGGGCCGCCAGCCGAGCTCTGCTGTGCCACTTGGCCCGACGGCTGTTGCAAACAAGCCCCGGTCGGGGTAATTTGCTAGTTTATTTGCTGCCAACGTAGCCCGAAGTGCTGGGGGGGTGGAAAAATCTCAGCGCTAATAGATGCCGGGAAGAAATCTGCAGTCAGGCTTGGGTCTTATCTCTAATTACGTGTCTGTCTGAGCTGCAGCTGGCTCCTGGGATGTCTGGATGTATTCAGCTCCTGGAGTTTCCCTTGAAGCCTGCTGGGAGCCCAGGCTACGAGCAGCGCCAATTAATACCCATCACGGGGAGAGGCGGCCGCACGCCGTCTGGCTGCAAGCCACCGCGGCGAGGAGGAGCCCTCCTGTGGGACGTGGGGAGCAAACAGCCCCCGGGCCGGCGGTTTCAGCTGGGAGAAGGAGCAACTCCATGAAAACAGCAGGAGAAAATTAAAACAAGGAAAGCCCCCACCCCAAATGCGGGCAGGCTGGGTTTTGAAAGTGCCTCCTTTCCGAAAATTCCATAGCCGTGGTGTTGCAACGTTTCCAGAGCAAAACATGAGCATCGTTGTGATCCGAAAGGGCTGTTTGCGTGGTACAAAGCCAGCCGTGGGGAGGAGGGCAGCTTGCTAAACCCCGCTTCATCCCCTCCACAGCCAAAAGCAGAAGGGAAACAGAATTTTTTGGCTTGCATGCAGCAAAACAATCAGTGTCAACCTGAGGCATTTTCCAGGTCTACGAGCAGGGAAATAAAAAACCCCACGTTTCAGATTATAGCAGGCTGGAGGGGGTTTTGTGTGCCGGGTTAGGTAAGCGTTTAAATGGGAATGCGGTCGTCCCTGCTGCAGCCACCACCGCTGCAAGCCCCCCGGGCCAGCGGGTCCCTGCGGCCTGGGTGCACCGGGGTGAAAACAGATGGGTTGCGTCGCTCCCAGTTTGATCCAGGCTGCCTTATTTTTCCCCTCTGCCGATACGTAATTTGTTTCTGTTTTCAGAGCCCGGGAAACCCTGATTCACCCCATCCCACAGGGGATGCTTCCCGGGGCTGGGGGGGCGCGGGGAGGGCTGGGGACCGGCCAAGCCCGTGGCAGGGGGACAGGATGCCCCCCCCCTTCCCGCTCCATCCCACCCGGATGCCGGCCGTTTGGGTGCATGTCCCCCCGGCCGGGGTGTCCCTGGGGCGGGGGCATTTCTGCCCTCCGCCGTCTCCATCGCTCGGCTCTGCATCCCGCTCTCCTGTTGCTCAGAGATGTGGAGGCAGTTGCTAAGAGACACTGAAACGTCAGTATCTGGCCCTCAAGGAAAAAAAAGAGAAAAAAAAAAAAAAGAGACAGAGAAAGAGAGAGACAAGGGAGGACGAGGAGGAGGAGGAGAGGAAGGAGGTGGGGAAAGACCTGCTCCCATTGCCAGGCTC
>WEKW01012285.1:22789-40672 GCA_013389905.1 Sula dactylatra | reverse complement strand
CCCGGGGGCCGGCGGCCGGCCCTGACGCCGCTCCCCCGACAGATTCTCAGCTGGCCGAGTGCCGGGCGCCCCCCGAGGTGGCGGGAGCCCCCCTGCTCTCCCTGACGGAGGAGAGCTTCCAGGCCTGCCACCTCACCCTGACGCTGGACGACTATCTCTTCATCGCCTTCGTCGGCTTCGTCGTCTCCATCGCCTCGGTGGCCACCAACTTCCTGCTGGGCATCACCGCCAACTGCTGCCACCGCTGGAGCAAGGCCAGCGAGGACGAGGACGTTTAGGTACCGCCGCCACCGCTGACGTCCCCCCGACCCGGCCACCCCGGCGGGGACGCCTGACTGTGCCTTGTCCTCGTCCCCTCCCGCCGCCCCCCGTGCCAGGGTGGCCCTCGGGATGCCGGCCCGGCTGTTGTGGGGGCACCGGGGGACGGATCCTCCTCCTTTTGCCGCAAAACGGGCAGTTTTTGCTCCAGCGGGCACCTGCCAGGATTGCCCCCCCCCAGCACCGTGAGCTTGGACCCCCCAAGGTTGGGCCCCCCCCCCGCTCCCGCTTCCCAGGGCCACTGGAGGCAGCGGCACAGGGTCCCATGGGGATCCCATGGGAGCCTCCGCGCAGTGCTGGTCAGAGGGGGCCAGGGGCTGCAGCCGGGGAGCAACCCCCGTGCTTGGGAGAGAGCCCCCAAAAAGCAGCACGCGTGTGCCTTGTGGGCTGCCAGCCGCCCGCCCTGGGGGAAAACCAAGGCAATCCCCGCTTTCGGCCCAAAAGCTGCACCGGTAGAGCCCCTCCCAAATCCTGCCCATGCTCTCCAACCTCCCCGAAAAGTGGGGGGGGGGGGGGGGGNGGGGGGGGGGTAAACCCGGGACCTGGTGCTCATGCCCCGCTCAGCACCACCGCTCCCACGGGAGGGAGCCGGGGGACGCCTGCGCCTTGCCGGTGACACTGGGCCAGGGACGGCTCTCCCGGCCACGTTTCGGTCCTTGCCTTTCTCCTTTAAAGTCTCGTGCAGGTTCGGGGCCAAACCAGGCGCTGAGCATCGCTCGGCAGCTGGGGGAGCCCATTGCCTCGTCCCTGCTTGCCACTGTGGGAAGGTTGGGAGGTGAAAGGAACGGCAAAGAAAAAAAAAGACAAAACCCCCAAGAAAGCCAACGACCCCCCCGTCCGGCCAGGGCGGCCGCCGTCCCTGTGTGCGTGTTTTACACCGCCTTCGCAGCCGGTTCTGTGGCCAGCACGCACCGGGCACAGGAGCGGGGCTGAGGGGGGCTCAGCACCTCCCAAGAAGGGTCTGCCCGTGAGTTGTTTCGTTTTCTTACCACGTCCCCGCCGCGCGGAGGTAGAGTGTAGGTGTGGGTGCAGTTTAAAACCAAACTAACAAAAAAAAATGGAGAAAACAGGGAAAAAATGAGGCAATGTGCTGGCTCGGTGATGCCACCCCCACCGCCGAGCACCTTCCGGGGCTGGGACCCTGGCAGCGGTGAGGAGGCTGAAGGCTGGGTGCCCAGGTCAGCGTAACCCCGGTGCCGTGCCGGTGGTAAGACCCCGCGGGGACGTGGCCTCGGGCGCCGTGCCAGGTCCTGCGCCCACCCTGGGGCAGGCGGGTGGCCTGTGATGGGCCGCCAGGGCTGCCCCCGTGGTGAGGTGGGACCCACGGCAAGGCTGCACCCGCAGCGAGCTTGCACCCAGGGCCAGGCTGCAGCCCCCAGCGCTGCCTCCCGGGAAGGGGCACTTGGGCTCTTTTTTTTCTTTATTTTCTTTCTGTTTTTTTCTTTCGGTATGTCTGACACATCCTGCCCCCAAACACCCTCTGGACACCGAGGACAAGACGCGTCCCTCCACCACCGGCAGTTCCTGGCCTCGCGCCGGGGGGACAGCGGAGAAAGAATGAACACACCTCCCCAGCGCCCGGCTCTCCACCAGACCCATTTTTCTCTCTTTCCGAAGCAAAAACGGCCTGGCCCTCGCGCTTCGCTCTGTCCCGCTGCAGGGAGGGCAGGGACCTGCCTTTGGGTGCCGGATTCCGCCAGTGTCTGCCCGGCAGGCGTCGGTGCTGGGCCACGGGGTGCCGGGCCCCACCATGGGTGTCCCCGCGGCACGGCCACCCCCTGTCCCGCAGNGAATGAGGGCTCCCCAAAAGTCCTACCAGATTGCACCTCTAACAGGCAGCTTCTACACACTTACAGGCTGCTCCTCTCTTCCACCCACAGGCACCCCATGAAAATCCCCCTCCGAGCCAGAGGTATGAGGAAGAATCGGACTCTCTCTGTTTTCTTTAGAGCAATAAATAACTTTACTGAATTAAGCAAATATCCTGAAATATATAATATACTGCTTGCTTGATTGGCTGTTATTAATAATGCATTGCTCAATCTAAACCGTTCATGAAATGACTGCCTGCTAGCCCCAGGCAAAGTGCTTTGGGACTCAGGAGGGGGAAAAACAAAAGGCAAGAAGGAGCAGCATAAATCCTTCTTGTTTATGAAAATGGATTTCTTTCCCCAACAATCATGCAAAACTAATTAGAGCCAAAGGGCCGGTTCCTCTGCATTTGATTATACCCTGCGAGATCACTCAGGTTGGCTGGCCAGTGTGGGTGGAAGTCCGAGGCAAAGAAGTATTCGCCCCAGTGAGCCTGAGAAAGGTTACCTGGATTATATTTCTAATAAAATCATCATCCTCCTAACATCCAAACAGGTTTGCATCCCACAGACCATCAAGAGCAAGGACAGGGTGGTCAGGACTCTTAAATATTTGGAGAAGTGGTGAGGCAAAGCTGAGGAAAGCCTTGTCTAAATGGAAGAAGAAGCCACATCATCTCTGGCCAGCCAGGTCCTGCAGTCAGGATACTCCCAGGTTGGTGGCTTGATGCACTCACCTGAACTTGGAGGAGCTGGCTTGGGACTAGACGCTAGAGAAGCCAGGAGAACCCATACTGGGGGCTTAGCCTTCTCCTTAAATAGGCAATGCCCCTGACCAGCATGGTGAGGAGGGCTCTTCCCTCAGACACCAGTTGGAGATTAATGGTGTAAATCAGCAAACCCTCACTGACCGCAGTGGTGATCCAGTGATTCCTCCAGCTGGGAGGCTGCCCTCATTTATACCAGTGGAAGACGTGTCCCCAGAGCTGCGTCGGTCAACACCAGCTGTGGACCTGGCCCCCAGTCAGCTTCTACACGTCACATGTTTAGGAGCATGCTGAAATTTAGGGTGCCTGGGGCTGAGGCAGGTGTGGTGTGAGAAGGAGAGGTTGACAGCCCCAAAGCCTGCTCTTCCATCCATCTCTCCATCCCTCCCTCCATCCACCCACCCATCCCTCCAGCCTTCTGTCTGTCTGTCCATCCCTCCAGACATCCCGCCATCCCTCCATCCCTCTAGACGTGCAACCGTCTTTCCCTCCTTCCCAATGGTTGTCCATCCATCCATCCATCCATCCTTCCACATAGTCCAGCCCCACCTCTCTTCCCAAACCTCCCCCACCCATCTTTTCCACCCCTTTCTCTCTGTCCTTCCCCCTCCCTCCATCCCTTCCCAAGCCAGGAGGGTCACGCAGGAGCGCAGGGACAACCGGACCCTCGGGGGTCCCACGCCACAGCCCTTCCCAAGCCTTTTACCCCTTGGCCTCCCGCCAAAGGTGCCTGAACCTCCGGAAACAAGGAAAGAAGGAAAAAAAAAAAAAAAAAGCCAAAATGTCTCTTTGCATTTCACCCAATTTTCCCTCTTTCAATGCCCCCCCCCATTATTTATCACCTAAGCTCTGCCTCCCCAAAGCCCCCAGCGCTTGCCACAACCACCTGAAGATTTTTCCTCTCCAAACACAGGGATAATCAGCCCCCCATGGGGTGTTGAGGGCCAAATTTCGGGTCGACCAGAGCCTGGCACTGTGGGGACAGGCTGGGGCAGGGACCACCCAAAATGACCCCCCCTCCATCACCCTCTCTGAAAGCCAACAGCTCTCACCCTGTAGTTATTTTTTCGGCTATTTCTGAGCTGTGAAGTCTGCCGAAAGTTCCTCTGCGCGGCGAGGAAGCACGGCTTCGGCAAATCCATGTTTTCCCGGCACAAAGTGGAGCCGGACCCCCCCGTCCCCACCACGGCGCAGGGGTGTGGGGGGTGGGGGGGTCCCCCCTCCATTTGCTTTGGGCTGGGATGTGTGAAGGCAGCCCAGAGCCAGGCTATAAACAAGGAGGTCACTTCAAAGGGGATGCCCAGGGACATTGGTCCGGCTTAGCACAATGCCAGATTATTTTGGCACCCCCGGGGAAGGATGCTGGGGGGAGGGAGGTGGGCTGAACCTCCTGCTTGGCCGTTTGGTAGCTTGAAAAAGCAGCTCGGGGCTGGGAGGCTCCCTGGGGCACGGGGGAGCCGGGTCCTGTGCCCGTCCCTGTCCCCATCCCCGTCCCCATCCCCGTTCCCGCTGGCCGTGCTGGTTCATCCACCCCGTGTCTCCCCGTCGGAACCCACAGACACTTTTAGCTCCAACCAAAGGTCCCTATGTGAAATAACCTCCTTTTTTTCCAGCGCCAGGTCCCCGTGGCACATAACTTGGGGACATCTGGCTGTGCCCCGCAAACCCCGGCCAAGCTTGAACCCGCAGTGGGCTGCAGCAAGCCAAAGCATCACTTTTTGGGGGTTGACGGTCCCCCCATTCACCCCAGGGGAGTGCACCCCCAGCTCCCCAGCCTTCCCAGGGTTTTCCAGGGATGCTCCCAGTTTCGGCAGGGTCCTGCTCCCCATCCCCCCGTCCCATGGTCCTCGGCTGTCTGTCTTCCCTCCTCATCTTTCCTCCGCTGTGCTGCCGCAGGAAGGCAACACCTTCCTTATCTCCTTCCGACGGGTGGTCTGGGCCCCCGCTGCCCCTTCCCCCCTACTCGGCTCCAGCCTTGTTTTTTTTTTCTGAAGTGTCCCTGCATTTCCCCCCAGAGACTCCTCAGCTAAACATTTCCCTCCTGGAAGGGAAAGGGAAATCTCCAAGAGGCAGATAGAAAGTCGGCGGCTCCGGTCTCCGCTGGCAGGGCGCCCTGCAGCCATTTCCACACCCGGCTTCCGTGCCGGGGAGGAAACCGCCCTCGCCAGCTCCCCACCAAAAAACAGGGCCCCTGTCATCCCCTTTAGTGCTGGGTCATTTGGGGTTGGTGGTGGGATGGAGGGAGGCATGAAGGGATGGCAGGACGGATAGATAGAGGGAGGGATGAAGGGCTGGAGGGTTGGCAGGGTGGAGGGATGAAGGGAGGGATAGAGATGAAGGGATGGAAGGACAGATGAGGGAGGGAGGGAGGGAAGGGAGGATGGTGGGATGGAGGCATAGAGAAAGGGATGGAGAGAAGGAGGAAGGCAGTTATGGAGGGAGGGGAGGATGGATAGATGGATAGAGGGACAGAAGGATGGATGGGTGGGTGGGTGGATGGGTGGACTGATGGATGGACGGACAGATGGATGAGCAGTATCAAGGGGTCTCTCCAGGGCAAGCGAGCCTGGGAAGCACCCTGAATGTAAACATGCTTCTTCCCCATATTTCCCTCCAGGCCATGGCCCCAGATGCAGCATTTCCACCCCCAACCGCCGGCTCTTAGACCAAACCAGAGCCACGGGGAAACCCCCCCCAAAATCCCCAGCCAGGGTAAAAAGAGCCACTGTGGGCTCCCAGCCCTCTGTGCTGGGCAGTTTATCCAAACCACAGTCCCCACCAGCCACCTCCTCCATTTACTTCGTTAAGACAAAGGACTGTCCCCAAGGAGGGATGACTCTAGCTGGGCTGTCTCCCAAAATTAGGTGGCGGCAAGTGGGAAGGTTAATGCAGCCCCCCTCCCCTCCCGACGGGAAGCTTCCCAAGGAACCCAGTAATGATCCCGCATCCTTTCCAAGTGGGAACAAAGGCTGAGAAGACAGGATAGTTCATCATGAGTAAATGAAGGATGTAAATAACAAATAGGGGCAAGATTTATTTAGAGCAAAGCCTCAGGAAATGGCGGGGGCTGGGGAGGGAAACGGGAGAGGAGCCATTTGGTGGCTCATCAAAACCTTGGGTCAGCATGGGCCGTTGTCCTGCCTGGCACCCAAACCCCACCACCCAAACCCAAACGGTCCCTTCTCCCCATCCCTTGCGTTCTGGGTATTTAATAGCATCAGCGGCCCATTTTCACGCTGCAGGGGCGAGTCGCCCCAGGCTTGTTCTGGCCTCAGATAAGGAGAAAAGCCCGAAAATGGGATTTGGTGGGACAGGGCAGCTGCCTGATGCAATCAGAGCTGCCGAGGGAGGGAGGGGGGGTTGCGGCGGGCAGGCGCCCACCCCATGGCGGGACATTTGGGGGGGGCTGGTTTTGCTGTTAAAACACCCACATCCCGCACGTTGCGATGCTCGGATGCACTGGGATGGGAATTTTTGTATTTCCCAAAGTGTGTGTTGCGGAATAGCCTAGGGAGAGTTTGTGCCAGTCCCCCATCAGGGGCTGTGGGTGGTCCGGGGGGCACCCAGGAGGGGACACAGGCAGCCGCAGGGACACTCTGTAGCGTGCACGCACACACACACGTGCAACACCCCCACTCACACGCACCCTAAAACCCAGCCATACCACCCACGCCCCTCCATGCCACCCCACACCGCATCCCCCTCCCAACCGCACTCCCTCCCCATCCCCACAGAGGGAACTGCACACAACCTGCTCCTTTTTTAACCAAAATTCATTTATTCATCACAAAATCCAAAGCTCCAGGGGGAGCCGCCCCTGCCCGAGCCCCCCAGGGGCTCCTCCCAGGGTCTGCCCAGCCCCTGCCTCAGTTTCCCCTTCCCACAAGCAGGGTTTTCCAGCAAGGGGGTCCCCAAAGCAAGCCAGGCTCTGGGACAAGGAGGAGGTGGTGGGGTCCCCCCAAGGAGACCAGCTCGGGGGGCACCGGGGGTGGATCGGGGGTTAGGCACGGAAGAGCGTCTCCTGAGTGGCGGGGTCCAGCTTGCCCCCCGGGACCAGTCCCCCCTTGCCGCCGGGGGGGTGGCTGTGCCCCGAGGAGTAGCTGGCGGAGCGCTCGGTCCCGGGGCCGGGGGTCCGGCAGCAGAGGAGGGCGGCGCAGGCGTGGCGGAAGCGGGGGTCGAAGAAGGCGTAGAGAAAGGGGTTGAGGCAGCTGTTGATGTAGGCGATGCCGGTGCAGTAGGGGTGGAGGTTGTTGAGGAAGGTGTGGAGGCCACAGGACCACGGCAGCACCTCCAGGTCCATCAGGACGTAGAGGGTCTTGACCAGGTGGAAGGGCAGCCAGCAGCCCCCGAAGGCGGCCACCAGCACCGTGATGATGGTGAGGAGGCGCTTGCGCTTGCGGGGCCCCTCGGCCCGCTCCCGGTGGAAGTGGCTGGCCACGGTGCGGGCAATGAAGAAGTAGCAGGTCAGCATGACAGCGAAGGGGGCCACGAAGCCCAGGGCAGTGGAGGAGAGCCCCAGCCCCACTTCCCAGGCGCCCTCCGTCCCGGGGGCGGCCAGGCCCCCGTAGTCCATGTAGCAGGTGATCTTGGTGTCTCCCCCCAGGGCGGCCGCCCGCCGCAGCACCAGGGCTGGCAGGGCCAGCAGAGCCGCCAGCGCCCACAGGGCCACCGTGGCCACCAGCCCACTGACCCGCGAGCGGAGCTTGGCGGTGGCCAGGGGCCGGACGATGGCCAGGTAGCGGTCGAAGCTCAGCCCCGTCAGGCAGAAGACGCTGGCGTACATGTTGACGAAGACCAGGTAGCTGCTGACCTTGCAGGCAGCCGTGCCGAAGGGCCAGTGGTAGCCCAGCCAGGTGTAGGCAGCCCACAGCGGCAGGGTGGCCACGAAGGTGAGGTCGGCGGCGGCCAGGTTGGCGATGAAGGTGTCGGCCGAGCGCCGGCGGTCCCGGCCGCCCTTGAAGATGGTCCAGAGGACCAGCCCGTTGCCCGCCGTGCCCAGCAGGAAGACCAGCATGTAGATGGTGGGCAGCAGGGCCAGCGAGGGGCCCCACTCAGCGTACTCACACTCCGTCTCGTTGTCCGTGTAGGCGTAGGCGTCCATCGCCTCTTCCATGCCGCCGGCCGCTGGGCTCAGCTCAGCTCAGCTCATCCCGGGCTCACCGAGCTCCTCCAGCCCTCTGAGCCCGGCCCAACGAATCCCACCGCGTTACCTCCCCTTCCTCCTCCTCCTCCGCCCTCCTCCTTGATGGGGCGGGCGGGATGGATGGATGGGGGGAGCCCCCGTGGGAAATTTCACAGCTCCCCCTCCACCCTCCATCTGGCTCCTTCCCGGGGGGTTTTACCAAACTCTCACCCAAGTGTCAAAGCAGCAACCCCTGAGATAACCCCCGTCCCCCCGCCGCAGGGCAGCTGCCTCCCAGGGGATTTCGGTCACCCGCCAGCGCCCAGGTCCAGTGCCGTGGCTCGGGGAAGCAGCCTCAGCAGGGCAGGTCGGCTTGAAGGCTGGGCTGGGGTCCGCCACCCCGCAGGTCTGAATTCGCATGTGGGATGTCACCTTTTGGGGTGCCGCATTCAGCGTTTTGCATCAGGGCGTTGCACTTCGGGTTTTGCATTTCGCATTTGGAGTGTTTCACTGGGCATTTTGCAGCAGGGTGTTGAGCGTGGGGGGACGTTTGGCATTTGGGATGTTGCATTTGGCGTTTGGCATTTGGCGTTTGGCACTTGGGAATTTACATTTTGCTTCCAGGGTTTTGCATTTTGCAAACAGCCACGGCACTGGGAGGGTCCCAGATTGCCAGGACCCTATTTCGAGCATGACATGCTGGGGAGACCTTTATGCGTTTACCAAAAACCCGGGGAGGGGCAGCTCCAGGATGGCCCCCCAGTCTGCAAAAAGACCATTTTAAGGCATCGTCTGCTGCAGGGCCGGACGGCGACTGGGAGCCCTCACTGCATCCTGGTTCTGTGCAGGCTTTGCCGTCCAGTAAAGGAGCCGAACGCAGCAGCACCTTCAGCTGAGCTAAGAAAAAAGAAAAATCCCCCCCACCCCAAAACCAAAGTATTTGGAGGGAGCAGCAGGAGGAGGGAAGCTCCCTGCCCAGCTGAGCCCTGGGGCAGGGTTGTCCTGCCGGGGCTGAACTCTCACAGTTACGGCTTTGGGGAAAAGCTCTGGAGAAGCCAAGTGGGACTTGGCACAAAGTAAAGCCCGAAAAGCCACAGGTATCCCGGGAGGCCAGAAAAAGCGTGGGGGGCGCTTGGGCTGGGCCAAGGAGCCGGAGGAGCAGAGGTGCCTTTTGCTGCCGGAATAGGTAAATCGTGAGAGGAACAGGATGCGAAAACGGCAAGGATAAAACCAAGCGGGGAACCACAGGGACGGAGGCTGGGGTGGGCGCAGCCACCGCAGGGGCAAAACCCCCCAGTGACCCCCCACCACCTTTTGCCGTCAAAGTGGTGCAAAGAAAGGGGGTGGGGGGGTGATTCCGTGGCTGAAATAGGGGGGCAGCTCTAAAGTGTCTCCAAAATTAGAAAAAAACCAAGCGGGATGGGAGGGAGAGGGGCTGGGAAATGGAGGAGTGGGTCAGGGAGCAGCAGGAGCCCCGGAGGGGTGGGCATGGCCACCACCAAACCGCCACCCAAGGGGGACCCAAAGCCATCAGCCTGGGAGAACAAACCAAGGCTTAATCGGGCTGGAGATAATGAATAATAAAATATTCTAATGACCTGGGACAGTCCGCTTGGGAAGGTGGACGTTAACCCCACAGAGTAAGGTGCTAAGGCTGGCAGGTCTTTGGAAAATTAAAATAAAAAGCTGCTAAAAATTGATGCATAAACGTGATGGCTGCTGATATAAGTTAAAACCCAAAGTTTGTTTGAAGAAGAGACAGACCCCCTGATGAACCGAGCCTGATGAAGACGCTACTTAAGCCTATTAGCTAATAAATGGAATAAAATAGGGAAATAAAAGAAATGCTAATTAGACCCTTGGTATCGCCAGAAACTGCTACAAAGGGAGATGTTCCAGCCCGGGTAACGAAATCTCTATTAATAACGATCTCATCTATTTTTGTCTTCTGTGGGTAGCACAGGAGAACAGGTAACCCTTTCCAGCCTTGCCAAAAAGCCACCAGCGACGCTGGGTGGCTGAAGGGTCCCCGGTCACCCCCGTGCCGCCCGGCAGTGGGGACAGCTCCACTCGTGCACAGTTCTCAGTGCCACCCCGGGGTCCGGGCACCGGGCGAGCCCACGTGCAGCCTCCTCCGGTGGGAAGGAGTGCGCCAGCCGGCAGGAGACCCCCCGGTTGGGTTTGCCGTAGCCACGGGTGGTGGGTCGGTGGCCAGGGCTGGGCAAAGGGCCCCCAAGCCCCGGGGAGCGGCAGCAGGGTGTTATCACCGGTGGGGGTGGCGGGGCTGATAACGAACACCGTTATCTGTAACACCATGAGGCAGCGGGACTGTGGCCCGTGGTGCGGGGAGGTGGGTTCGGGGGGCTCAGGGCAATGGGCTGCCCTCGGGTACCTGCAGCCCCATCCCGGACAGGAGCGGGAGGCTCCAGGGACCTTCGCTCCTAATCCCCAGGGAATAAACCCCAGGAGCCAGCAGCTCCATGCGGATGGTGGCGCAGAGCCGAGCCCACGTCCATCCCTGTGTGGGGCAGCCCGGTGGGAGCAGCACCCATCGGACGCGCTCGGAGGGAGCGGGCCGAGATTTCGCTGCAGCTGCAGGATGAAGCCAAGGGCTCGGGGGCGAGCAGGAACCCTCAGACCAGCTCAGGGCACGAAGCTTTGCTGGGGAAAAGTTGAGCCTGTCGAGTGTCCGCTGGGTTCCTTGGCTTGGATCCGTGCGACCCACGCCAGGCTCGGCACAAAACCCACCCCCGACGTGTGGCGGGGGGCTGCCCCACTGGGGACGGGGCAGAGCGGCCGTCTCCCGGGAGCGGTGACCGTCTGCGCGCTGTCCCGTCCCCGTGCAGCCTCCCGGGCGCTGGTGGGGTGCGAGCCCCCGCAGGGGGTCCGGACGGGGGGCCGAGCTCCTGGGGTGCCCGGGCCCCCCTTCCCAGGAAGGGCAGGGTTGGGCTTTGCCACGGGGTGCGATCTGGCAACTTCCTCTGAAGCCACTTGGAGTTACTCACATCCTACCAGGGAAGCAACAACTCAGCTACATCTATCCCTCTGGCTCTCCCTCCTTCCGTTCCGCTCTGCCGGGAAAGAAGAGCCTTGGGGTCCCCATCCCGGGGGGCGCCCACTTGGGTCTCGGCGGGGCAGCTGCCCAAAGAGTGGCTGCGGTGGCAGCTCAGCTCACCCACCTGGCCGAAAACCAAGGCAGGAGGGACACGCGGCGCACGCTGGCAGTGTCTCTCCTTTGGAGGTTTGGGGCCCAGCTCGGCGGCCTTGGGGCGGGGGGTCCCCCCTTCCTGGCGGTCACGCCGCAGCCACCGCTCTCCTCCCTTCACAGGTGTCGCTTCGGCAGGAGGGAGGTCGGGCTGCTCAGCGTGGCGGAAGGTTTGGGGCCAGGGTGGCATCCGTCCCCGCTCTTCTGCGGGGTGACCCTGGCACCCAGCACCCGCCACCCCGGCACGGGGGCGGGCAGGGGGGTGCCGTTTGGTCCAGGGTGGGCGTGCGCGGCCGGCTTGCACGTGTGGGCAGAGGCACGCACACACGCGCGCGCTCAGCCGCCTGCGTAGGAGTCGGCAGGTGTGCAAGGCAAGCGTGCAAGGGGCTGCTCCTGCAGAGGGGTGGCGTGTTGGGGGGTGCCGAGGGGGCACATAAGGGGCACAGCGCCACAGGGAGGAGCAGGGGCACGCAACCAGTGGGGTGGGTGGACGCCTGCGTGGGCCCGTGCAGGGGGTCCGCCATGGCCGCGCATGGAAGCGCGCCCACGGCTGCGCAGGTGGGTGCTGGGCTGTGCACGCTGCCCCTGTGCAGGCACCCACGGGGTGTCAGGGTGCACCCACGGGGGAGGCATTCCCGTCACCCCAGCCTGGCAGCTCCCGGCCCCAGCTGCGGGCAGAGAGCTCCTCCTGGTGGCAGTCCCCCCGCCAGCGTCCCCCTCTGCCCCGCGGCCACCGCCAGACCCAGGGCCACCCCCCTCCAGCAAGCCAGGGCCCCCCCGAACCAACCAACGACGTTTTATTGTCCTGTCAAAGTGGCACCAAAATTCCGACCTGTTGCTCTTCCTCTGGAGGGTGATACAAGAGCAGGGGGCGAGGGGGAGGGAGGGGGCTCGCTGCCCACCCCCCAGCCCCCGGGGACCTGGGGACCGAGGGGAATGGGAAGGCTGGGGGAGGCCCGTGGGCCGAGGAGGGGGAGGAAGTGTCGGGGAGGGGGACGGGGACCCCGCGAGCATCGTACAAAGTGCATAGATGTGTGTGTGTGTGTCCCGCCACGGGGAGGGACCAGGCCTGATCCTGGGGACAGCGGCCGTCAGCCTCTGGGGACGCGCTGGCAGGAGAGCGAGCCTGGAAGAGACACAGCAGGGAGAGGGGGGTGAGGACCCCNGGGCCACTCTGCCCGGCGCCGCAGGGCCCGTGCCACGGCCACCTCTGCCTGCACAGAGCCCCGACACCGGGAACATGGGGAGGCCCCAGCTATGCCCTGCCCCGGGCGCTGGGAGGGTCCGGGGTGGGCTGCGGTCCGTCCCCCCAGCTCCCACACTCACCCGCTTAAGGTTTCTTCTTTTTCAGCTTCAGCGCTTGCAGCCAGTGTGGAGGGGAGGCATCAGACCTGGGAGGTGTTGGCACAGCATCAGCAAGTGCCCCCAAAAACAGCCTCAGGACCCAGACTGAGCCCCTGGGGGCACAGCCAAGAGGGACCCCCTGGCTGATCTCTGCTCCCTGGGGGACTCGGTGAGGCAGGGCCAGGCAGGGAGGGCAGGCAGGGAGCTGCCGCACTGGCTGGGGCTTTAAGGGCTCCGTCCCAAGCACTGTTTAGGGTGGAGCAGCCCCGCTCTCCAGGCAACGGGCCCTGGGAAAGCTGGGCCCAGCAAAGCCTCCCCCCCCGTGCCCAGCTCCAGCCAGCCAAGGGCCCAGCCCAGCCTCCTGCTGCCTGTGAACGCCGGATGTACCAGCCTGGAGAGCCCCGGTGCCCCTCAGTATCCCTTTACACCTCTAAAGCACCCCCAAAATCCTCATGCCTCCGGAAAACCCACCCTCAGAACTGCTTCAAGCCCTCAAAGGGGCACCGAACTGGGTAACAGCCCCCCAGTACCTCCCCACCCTTCAACATCCTCCCCTCATCCACAGGTCCCCAAACCTGCACCCATGCCCCCCAAGCCCCCCTTTCCCACCCCCGCTGCTCCCTGAGCCCGGCCCGAGGCACAGCCAGGTCCCACGCCCCCAGCGCTCACCCTGAGGACTTTTCCGGCTTGGGGGGCAGCACCAGGGGTTTCCCACTCAAGCCGGGGATCTTGCAGGACTTGGAGCGCTGCACGTGGGGGTCCTTGGGGGGGGTTGCCTTGCTGTCCCCCGGCAGCACCCCCTCCTCGGCCGAGCGGTTTCGGCCCCTCAGCTTGGCCTGGGCACAGAGGATTGAAGTCAGGCTGGCACAGGGTGCTCTGCCCCCTCCTCCCCACTCCGCTTGCCTTTGGCCAACCCCCCACTCCCAACCTGCCTCAGTTTCCCCTCCCCCCGTCAAACCCTCCCTTCCCCTTGGCCAGGAGGCATCACCCCACACTCCTGGGGTCCCAGTGGGCTCCACCTTGAGGGCGGACGTGTTGAGGCCGGGGAAGAGCGGCACCTTGACCCCCTTGCTCGACAGAGACGCTCGCACCCGCCGGCTCTTGGGTTCTTCCGCTGTCTCCTCATCAGAGGACGCCGCTGGGCCGGCTGGACGGGGCTCTGCAGGTAGGACACAGGACACAGCATCACCATGAGACACCTCTGCTGAGGACAGACGGCCCCGCGGTCCCTCTCCTGTCGTCACCGTCCCATGGGCTCTCACCTGTGGAGTCCCGGAACATCCAGCTGTCCCCTTCCGAGGCAGCCCCGGGGCGGAGGGCGGGTGCCCGGTGCCGCCGCTTGCGGCCCAGGTTGGCCTTGCTGCGGTACACGCTGCTGTCCAAGACCTCCGTGTCCTGCAGAGCCCCAGGGACATGTCACTGCCCAGCACCGGGGAGCCCCAGGACCCCCAACCACCCACCCAGCGTGACCACAGACCCCCACAACAGCACAGAGGGGTCCTGAATCCACAGCCTGTCCCTCAGGGGAGGCTAGGGCCACAAGCCAAAGACCCCATCAGCAGAAGGGGACAGAAACAGGGCCCCCAGACAAGTGTCTCTGTGACAGCTGGGCACCCCCAGGGCTGTAGGAGCGGGCTGGAAGCTGCCCCCTCCCCACTCACCTCCAGGAAGGAGAACTCCTCCCCAGCATGGTCTGTGGGTCCCTCGGGCTCAGGGGTGCCCAGGAAGAGCCGCTTCTCCTCCCAGCTTGGTGGTCTCTTCCCATCTGTGAGGTCCGAGGGGGCTTCTTCGCTCTCCATGGCTGGCAGGGTCCCACCAGCAGCCTCTGTCAGCAGAGGGGAGGCCCTGGGGCTCCGCGGGGCAGTGGCCGGCTCAGGGAGGTCCCTCTCCTCCTCGGTGAGGCTGGGTGGCTTGCTCTGGGGGGACTCCCCAGCTGGGGGGTCAGCTGCAGCATCGCCCATCGGTGGGCTGGGGTCCACAAGATGGATGCTTCTGTTCAGGGAGACAAGAAGAGACCACAGAGTTCCTCCAGCTCCAGCTAATGCAAACCCTTCCCCTGCCCCAAACCTTGCCTCCATCAGCCTCCAGGGGAAACGGGGAGGGCCAAATGCTGCTCCCGTAAAGTCAGGACAGGACTCAGGTGTCCAGGACTCTCCCCCCTCTCCCAGGATGTCACACCAAGGGGGTGACACCTCTGGGAAGCTCCCCCAAAGTCCCTTCCCAAAGGCTGGGGCAGAACTTGGGGTCTGGGGACGGCAAGGAGACTGCCAGACCCTGTCACGGGGGACTCAGGCCAACTCTCCCCCTCCAGGCAGAGAAAGGGGTCAGACCCCCCAGTAGGGTCACCAGCCCCCAGGAGGTGGCCAGGGGGACCAGGTGGCCAAGGGGCCCCAAGGGGCAGGAGGAGGAGGAGGAGGAGGAGGATCGGGGCCATCCGGGGTGCGGGAAGGCGCTGGCAGCAGGAAACTGCACACTCCCGGGGCAGGGGGTGGGTGCTCCCCACTGCCCCAGAGAGGTCGACCAGCCTGGGGCCCCCGCGAGGCCAATGGGGCTTTCACTTCCCCTCCTCCTGGGATCCTTATTTTCAGGCAGTTTGAGGGAATTTATAATTTTGGGAAATCCCAGCTCCATGAGTTGGCTGAAATCAGGGTTCCCACATCCTGGCGAAGCAGTAAGGGCACATGGCTAATTCTGCTGCTTTTTCAGGAGGCCAAAGGAACACCAGCACCCCCTAAACTTGGCACACGGCTCCCCACGTTGGAGGGAGACCAGCACAAGAAGCCCCAAAGGCATCATCCCCTCCTGGATCAGCTCAAGACAGCAGATCCTGCTGGGACAAGTTGAAACCCAGTGCCTAAAAAAGTTCCTGCTCCAGTTGCAGGGCTGGAGGCTACACAGGGAAATGTGGAGGCTGGGGAAGAGGAGCTCTGGCAGCCCCGGGCCGTAGGCAACAGGTCCCCCAGCTACCAAGTGAGGCATGGTAGGACGCCAGCACGAGGCCCTCGGCGTCGGAAGTCCCTGCTGCAGGATGGTGCGGGCACCCGAGGGGGACAGATCCCTCCCCAGGGCCACGCTGACACCACCAGTGCCCTCCTTACCTGTCCGCCAAGCCGGCATCATCTCCTGGGCTCTGCTCCCCAGCACTAAAGTCCCTGCTCCGGGCTGCACAGCGGGCGCCAAACGCGCTAGCCCACTCGCGGCGCTTGGCCTCGGCGTCGCCCAGCTCCACGCTCCAGCTGGCTGCATGGAGGTCCTGGCTCCAGCCTGGCTCTTCCACCCCAGCCTCCCGGGGCTGGGCAGAGCTGCCCAGGGCAGGCAGGCTGTCCGGGCCCTGACCCCAGGCCGTCTGGCCCGGTCCAAGCCCGCCAGCATCACCAGTGCCCACACAGCTGGTGGCATCCGAGCTGCCGAAGGAGAGATCCCCATGCCAGTCTCCCTGGGGCTCCGGCAGGCCCCCAGACCTCATTCCACCAGCCCAGGACATCAAGCCATCTGCTGACACTTGGGCACTGGAGGGATCTGGCACCCGCTCTGTCCCGATGATGCCAAAGTGGTTGTGGCGCTCGGCTCCTCCAAGCTCTTCAGCCCAGTCCCTGCTATCAGCCGTACCGCACTCCTGCCGGTCGGTGCTGCCCCAGCCAGGCTCCTGGGCCAGGGGATCAGGGGCACAGGAGCCAGGCAAGTCGTCTTTCCTGACACCAAAAGCATCGGCCAGCTCGGTTTGGCCAATGCTGCGCTCACCAGGCCAGCTCAGGCGGCCAGGACTAAACTCTCTTTCTTCCTTCTGGGCGTTCGCAGGGCTGTACTCGCTGGCCCAGGTTGGTCTGCTGGGGCTGAACCCCCCGTCCCGGGCCTCCATGTCCCTGGCGCTGTACTTGTCATCCCAGGTTGGTCTGCTGGGTCTGAACCCGCTGTCCCGGGTCTCCATCTCTCTGCTGCTGTACTCGCTGGCCCAGGCCGGTCTACTGGGGCTGAACCCCCCGTCCTGGGCCTCCACGTCCCTGGTACTGTGCTCATCGTCCCAGGCTGGCCTGCTGGGGCTGAACTCCCGGTCCTGGCTCTCCGTGTCCCTGCTGCGGTACTCACTATCCCAGGCTGGCCTGCTGGGGCTGAACTCCTGGTCCTGGCTCTCTGTGTCCCTGCTGCGATACTCGCTATCCCAGGCTGGTCTGCTGGGGCTGAACTCCCGGTCCTGGCTCTCCATGTCTCGGGTACTGTACTCACCAGTCCAGGCTGGTCTGCTGGGGCTGAACTCCCTGTCCTGGCTCTCCATGTCCCTGGTGCTGTATTTGCTGTCCCAGGCCAGCCTGCCGGGTCTGAACTCTTTGTCTGGGCTCCCAGTGTCCCCAGTGCTGGATCTGCCAGCCCAGCCCAGCGTAAAATCCTTGTCCTTGGTCTCAGCATCCCTGCTGCTGTATTTACTGGCCCAGTCTGGGGTGAGATCCCTGTCCTTCATCTCTGCATTACTAGTGCTGTATTCACCAGCCCACGCAGGTGTGATCTCCCCATCCTGGCTCTCCGGGTCACCAGAGCCGTACCGGCCAGCCCAGCTGGGCTGCCTGGAGCTCGGCTCCTCGTCCTGCTGCTGGCTGTGTCCCACGCCAAAGCTGCTGCTCCAGTCAGCCTTCCCGGAGCCAATCTCCTCCCTGCTGCCCGCGCTGTCCAGGCCATAGCCTGTGCCCCACTTGGGTTTGCTGGCACTGAAGTCTTGATCCTGCAGGCAGCTTTCCCCCGCGACGTGGGATTTGGACCAGTCACTGCAGCCCAGCCGCGTCTCCCCCATCAGTTCCGTTCCTTTGTAATCGCTGCCCCAGTCCCTCCTGGTCGTGCCAAAGGGCCTGTCCTGCCGGTCCCCTTCCCTGACGCTGCGGGTGTCATCCCAGCTTGATTTGGTCCCGAATTCCCGGTCCCGCTCCGTCTCACCAGGCCACTCTCTCTCTCTGGCCACAGCCTCACGGGTCCAGTCGAAGGTGCCAGCCTGGTGAGGTCTGCCAATGCCGAATTCGCTGCACAGGTCCTTCCGCGACCAGCCGAGCAGGTCCTGGGGGAAGAGGGTGAGAAGGGGGGAGAGGGGGTTAAAGGGGGTCACCGTCCCGGCTCACGCAGCAGAGAGGAGAGCTGGAGAGGAAAAGCAGGGGGGAAATATCCTTGGACGCCTTGGGGACACAGCACAAGCAGGGTCCCCTTCCCGAGGGGAGCCCAGATCCTGCTGCCGGCCCTCCCCACCCGTGGGGCCCCCCATCCCCAGGCCAGGAGCTGCGGCCGCCCAGGGGTACTCACAGTCGCTGCGCCCGCCCAGGGCCCTTCCCAGCCCGG
>WEKW01012283.1:3661-14769 GCA_013389905.1 Sula dactylatra | reverse complement strand
AGATGTGATGAAATGAGATGCAACTCTTTAAAGAAAATACCCAAACAGTAATATAAATGCAGTTTGTCAAGATTTAGTGTCCTGTTTTTTGGTGTGCCTTGAAGACGCTTGCTAACCTATGCATACATGCATATGCATCCATGGTGTAACATGCCTCAAGGGAGTGCAGTTTTCATAAAAGTATTCTGTTCCTATTGCTTGTGGTATTTATATATAAGACTTAGCTGAATAACACTGCTCATGCATCCCTCCTGTAGTGTGGTATTCTTCAGACAAAGGAAAGCAAGTCATCTCAAGTTCCTTGTTTCATTTCACTCTGCTCCTTTTTGGCACTAGAGACTCTAGAGAGAATAGTGATTTCTTTCTGGGCAGGGCTGCTGCCACTGCCATGGAGGGCAGTAAGACAATGAGGGAAATAACAAATGTACCTGCAAGAAATGCACTGGGTTTTTACATGCTTTTAAGGACTTGCATTCACTGAAAATAGGTGGGTTTCTGCCTGAGGTCACGTGAAGACAGGAATGTTAGCAGTTTTCAGATGACTCTAGACTGCCGTTGCTTGCTAGGATTTTCTCTGAAGTTAAGCATCTGCCCATTACGGAATTGAAGTCAAGGCTTTGAAAGGGCTACAGTCAGTGTGGCAGCATTATGACCAGCACTGGATTTTGGAGGGGTTTGATGCAGTATCTGTAAATGATAACATACTTTCTTTTCTCCTCTAGCCCGGGTCGCTCCCCAATTTCCTTTGACAGTGAAATAATAATGATGAATCATGTGTACAAAGAAAGGTTTCCAAAGGTAAGGAATCACTTTTTGAATATGCATTCAGTGAACTTGTGACCAAGCTCAGAATTAATTTGTAGTGCTGACTGGAGAAGGACCCCAGCTCTTACATCTCATTTCCAAACAGTGCGGTTTGCTGAGAGTTTGAAGCTGCCTTCTCTGCTTCCTTGTTAACTCTGCAGTAGAAGAAATAGATTGAATGTATAGAGAGCTTCAGATGGAAAAGGGTGAAAAGCTTTGTGTATTTGTGTATGTATTTCATATTAACTAAATTTCTCATGCCTTTTATTGGCCTGACAAATGCTCACAAGAGTGAGGAAAAGGGCCATGCTTTGGCTTGCTATATATTTTTAACTAATCCTTGTCGTCTTCTTTAAATTCTGAATCAGATCAAGGCCAGAAAAGGAATGTTTTGCTTATTTTCATGTATACTATAAAAGCTATTTTTAAAATTTCAAAATAAGTTGAATAACATTCTCTCAGTATTCCCTGTATAACTGCATTAAATTTGCCTTATACTGATCCAAACTTCTTTGGTTTTGGTAGGCTTTCCATTTACATATGGGAAATGCAAAGTTTTCTTTTAAAGTCATTCCAAATTATACTGGAGGTTTTGGCAAAACCCAGGTTTGCCACTGGGGCTTTTGGTACCAGGAGAGCAATGAAGATAGATTTGGATTTTTAGAAAAGTCAGTCTGAATTCAGTTACACTGAAATGTGCTGAAGTGATCTGCAGTGAAAATTACTGTGTTTGTTTTTTAAAAAGCTGAATACTGAAATACGTGGAATCAAGCTTTGAAAGTTAACATCTCCTTGAAATGAGTGTAGAAGATTGTGTATCCCAGAGCTGTCAGTATGGCCGTTCCTTCCTCTTCTACCAATAGCAAAAATAGATGTTTCTCTGGAGGCAGGATATCAGGGCTTATAGTGATAGAAATGCCATGTGTCTATTGCTTGAGGCAATGATTTTCAGCTTCCATAGTCTTGCCTAAAAGTTCTGAAAACTTCCTCGTATCTTACGTCCTTACTCTGGAGGCCCAGGGAGGAATACAGCCTCAGGACCAAGATATTTTTATGGTCATTTGCATTTTCAGAAAGTGTGTTCTGATTCATTTTTGTTGTTTGCTCATTTGAACGTAACTTTTGTCTATGGTGTGCTATTTTTATTCTCAGCAAAATGCTATTGTGTTTTAGAATATTTTTTTGAGCCTCGTGCATTTTGGGATTGCGAATATGTTACTTTCGCACCCCACTTGTTTATGTTTTAAGTTTAAGATAGTAAAATTTAAGAGTAATTTCTCTTTATTCTGTACTCTTAGGCCACAGCGCAGATGGAAGAACGGCTGGCTGAGTTTATTGCATCTAATGCTCCAGAAAACGTACTGCAATTAGCAGATGGGGTCCTAAGTTTCATTCATCATCAAGTTATTGAACTGGCCAGAGATTGCCTAGATAAATCACGTGAAGGTCTTATTACTTCTCGGTACTTTTACGAGCTGCAGGAAAACTTGGAGAAACTTCTCCAGGATGTAAGTTCTCTCTGGAAAGTAGAATATATTATTTTCATGAAAACTTTAAACAGTAAGCCTGAGCTTTGATTTTAGGAGAGACAACGTGGATTCCAGGGAAAAGGCAGCAGGTGAGGGTGTCAGGAGATATGAGTTATTCCAGTCTGTTGTTGATATACCACAGGTGGATTTGAGCAAATCACTTCACCTGTGTACTTCCTTTGTACAAAAGTTAAATATGCATATGAGTAAGTCAAAGGCAGTCTTTACCATTTATGAAAATGGGGTTCATCCAGATGAAGGAAATTACTGAACTTTTCTTTCATGTACTTCAAGACTATGAATGACTTATTAATTACAATAGTGCCTTCAAGGAGTGAAAACGCCATAGTTTGTAGTGTTGCTATTAATTTTTCATAAAAGATTTTCTTGAGCTGAACTTAATCCAGTTGTGGTGTTTTTAGTACTTCGATGTGTTTTGTGGTGTTCAAAGCATATGAAAATACACAAGGGGGCACAATTTTAATGCATGCTCAGTATGCTTCAGCTACTCATTAAAATTGGTCTTTAAAATGAAAATAATATTAAATTCAAAAAATCTCTTAGAATTTATGGTATAGCTGTTGTGAATAGTCAGTGCAATTGCCAGCTGCTGGGTCCAGACCTCTGTTTGGGAATGTCTTCCTAAGCTTTGATTTAAGGAGATAACAAGCTGAAAACATAGGATTTACAAAGAACACAATCTCAGATCGCAAATGTCACAGAAACACCTAGAAACAGAACACCTAAAATAATATATTTTGTGTGATGATTTTTAATCTCTTTGGTGAAGATGTGTTTATATGTCATTAATCAGTTTGCCAACACACCGGCATGAACTGCACTAGTTTGTGCCCCTTTGCCACTCTTTCCAGATATTAGAAAATGACATATGAATAAACATACTATATTAATATACAGCTATTGTATTAAAAAGCTTTGTGAAAACTGCAGAATCCTCCCTTGTATGAGCTAAAATCTTTGGCTACCCCATTTATGTAAGTGTGGCTGTAATTTCCCTGATATGTTATATATGGGACAAAAATGACTCATGCTGGTATGAGTCGTATGAGTTTTCCACCATACAGGGCTGGAAAAACTGCTTGTAGTCAAAGAAATTGTTCAGTATTTGTAGTCCTTAAAAGAAAGGAAAATGTTTCTGGAGTTTAAAAGTGGCCTTCCTGGGCAGGATAAGCATCACCCAGCCTTTACTGCTGGGCCCACGATGTCTGGCTGTGGGCTGGCGGAGGCGCATGAGCAGTCCTGCGTGTGCAGGGCAGCACCGTAGGACTGGCAGTGAAAAAGGGAGATGGAGGGATTTCCTGCAGCCAGATGAGCACGTGCTAGTGGGTCCACCTTGGATCTCCAGAGTCTAGAAGCAGGGTATTTACACGTCAGCTGTGAAATAAGGGATCAGGCCTCTTTGGGTGATGGTTCAGAAGTCGAAAAGATTTCACTACAAGTGGGAGTGTGTGCTCGGCAAAATACCTTGCAGTTCAAGGGATGCAAGGGGACTACAGTGTGGTTACTGCTTCTGGTGGCAGATACTTGGAGCTTGAAATTCTCCCACTCCTAGACTTTCCTCCTCTGTGTGTGGACAATGATTTCTCATACCATAAGGAATTAATAGAGCAGTAAATTGGGTCTGGCCACTTTCAGGCCTGTCTTCTGGCCTGAAGAGGGTAATGAGGATCTCGAAGAAGGTGTGGGTCAGATAAATCTGCTTTTACCTTTCCTCTCCCCTCCCTTGGAACAAATCCTCAAAACATAGTTCTTAAACGTCCTTTTCCCTTTGATTCTACATGCATTATCCTGCTACTCCTAAGCACAGGGAAAGATGACATTGAACTGTTATTAGAAGATACAGTGGTCATCTCGGCTTGTTCAGGAATTGACATTCAGGGCTTGCTTTCACCTCTTCCTCCTTAACATCTTCTGCAGAGCAGGGGTGAGAGAAGGGTCAACTCATAAGTTTAATGGATTTACTTTATGAAGTGAGCTGGGCTAGAGATAAGTAAAGGGGAAGATTAGAGAGGCAAGGGAGGCAGAACGGGCTGGGAAGGAAGAGGACAAAGAAACCAAAGAGAGCAGAGGAATGCCAAAGACCTCATTCCACATCTTTCTCTTTTGTTTCTTCTGTCCTATCACAGATCTTTGTCTTTTCTTTTATACTTTAATATTTTAAAAGTACTTGTTTTCCCCTGCTTTCCAGTCTGTGCTTTGCCCTTCAGACTGCATTCTAAAAGGAAATAATTGGGACATTCAAGTCTAAATATATAGAAATCGGTGATAATATTTCTTTTGGAGGACTTACCTGAAACTTGAGAATTTTGGAGTCAATATTAGATTATGCCAAACTTGAGTACAGGGTCTTTACCTTTGCTTAGCTTTTAATGTACCATGCAGAATTACATACTATATAAAAATACCAACTGGAAGGTCATCAAAAAAGCTTTCCTACTTGGGAAGTCATATGGTCTGTGCAGTAGGATACATAGTTTTATGGCATATTTTTATAAGATATAGAAAGATTGGGAAGATGATTTATTGGTGAATAAGGAAATGAGCAGCAGCAGGTCAGCAAGCGGCAGGAATACCCATTGATTTTCCTACAGTTTTACTGTGAAAGAATGGGTTCTCTTGAAATTCTTTTTTAAGGTGCTGATTCTGACATGTGGTAACGGACTAAACTCACACAGTATTTCAAACCATAGAAAGAAAACTTGATTTCATGTTTTGCAGTTTGAGTCTACTTTGTTGTAAAAATGTATCTATAAAATAAAGTAAATGAGTATGTAAATAATGAGCTGTTTAAATATGCAAAACCAGAAAACCTTTAAAACTTTTTAGATCCTGACTTTTGTAATGAAATACCAACAAATCTCATTAGTTATGGCAAATGAGATATTTTTCCTTGTTTGGAGCGTGAAATATTGTCTTTTAGCCAGAAAAACCTATTGCTTACTGCATCATTGGAATGATCCTGAAGTAAAAATGAATTGATTTTCTTTATTTTGGAAAACATGAACTTGAATGTTACACTTCACACTTAAGAGTTAAAAATTGAAAAATAAGATAAAGTGCTTATAAAAAAGAATATATGAGATTCAATTCTTTATCTGTTACTGTGGGGCGGGGTTAGAGGATGCGATGGGAGCTCAGGTTCCTGGGTAAAAAAAGGTTATAGTCAGTTATTACTTGGTTGAATTGAGGTAAAACTTGCCAAAAGCAGTTTAATGGCTTTTGCATAGATGGAGCCAGTTGGTGAAGAAGGTGAAGGATTACAGGTGTTTCTGTGCATGGAACAAAAGAAACAGAGGAGGGTGTTAGTGTTATACTGCGGTGACTGATGCTGCACATTGGCAAATGGATGTTCTGATTGGGATTGCTTTCTTAATACGAGCCTGAGCATAAATGTATTGGTTCTTGGCATTGCAGGTCTATTGTTTTGGTTTCCATCAGTATATTAGCTCAATTACAGTGTTGTGACTTGCATATCCCCCATTATTGGTCCTGCTGAACCCCAGGGGAGGACAGTGATTTTAATTTCATGCCCCAGTAGCTACAGTTAGTGACGGATGGGTCTTTCAGATAAGGGAATCGGTTTTTAAATTACCCGTTGCTACCTCCTGTACATGTGTCCCTGGCAATGTGTGCAGGAATGGCATCAGCCTCTACCCATCAACCCCTATAGCTTCCCCCTCCTCCCCTCGGGAGGCGGAGGGGGGGAAACCCTGAAATGCCACCAGCAACCTTCAGACAAGCGTGTCGTCATTGGGAACTGCTAATGAGATGGCACGCCTCATAGCAAGGCACATGGAAGCGGCAGGCAGTGCTTGGCTATATAACCCCCTGGTTTCCAGATGCTGTCCTTGGGACAAATTGTAAACAAGATGTCTGTAGGGATGTCCGGGCTGTCCTGCGCAAGAAGGAGACAAGAAGAGGCAGTTTTCCCGAGGATCTTGGAAGAGCAGCGCTGTGCAGAGATGATGGCTGAGTGGCTGTTACAAGTTGTGTTTGATTTTTGTAATCCTTTTTTTTCTTTTGCTTTTCTGTATCATTTGCCAGTCATGGTCTAGCTTTTCATTTTCAGAAAGAATCAGACACCTGATTAAATTAGTTACATTTTTAAATTATTTTGCCTAAATTGTTGTAGATGAGAAAAGGAGAAAACAAAAAGACTTGATTTGAAAGAATAAGTTTGCTTCTACATTACAAATGGATGCAAAAAGCTGAATTATTATTTTTTGCATAATATAACTTACGTGGGGGGGAAAGGACTTTCCAGTTGCATGGCTCATATTTCAAATAATACAAAGTTGTTGATGTTTTATTTATTCATTTCAACACAGCTAACCCCTGGTGATCTGGAATGGCTTTTCAAATATGAAAACATTAATTTCTTTCTAGAATTCATATTTTAACTCATAAGTTTGCGTAATGCATTAGGGCACACAGAGTGAATACTAATCATCTTCGTTTTTATTATTTTCTATTTTATAATTAGAAAATACCTTTTAGTTAGAAAAAAATTGCAACTTATTTCAATGCTTTCAAAATAATCTTGCTGTATAAGGCTTTATAGCCAGGAAGCATCTCTGATGTTCTTTTTAGATAATGAACTAGTAGTTGCATCATTTTCTTCAAGGTTAAAATTCTAGCCCTAGCTTAACAGTGCTGTAGTAAACAAGTTAACACATCTTATTCTGACCTGTGTCAAAATGAGAAATAATGAACCCTTATTTTTTTCTTTGGTAACAAAATATCAGGGATGTATTATCTAAAATGCTGCCTGTGTGTTTCTAGATCTTAATTTCTGCTTCCCTGTGTTTTTATTGTTCTTTTAGGTAATCACCAATGTGATTTGACTTCTTACCCATATATGTCTTTTTCTTAGATAGTGCTAATGAACAATGCTAAATGAACCTTTTAGTTTCTTGCTGCTTAAATATCATTCCTATGAGCAATTGGCTCATTGCCAGCATAAGCTCATTGGTTAAGTTACGGACTTTATATTTGTGGCTCTGCTAAAGCCTGATTTTCAGACCTTGGGGAAAAAATAGCTATACTTTGGTTCAGAGTTTTTACATGTCGTTGGAACCATCTTTTTATGACCCTGCAATGAAGTACTATTTTATTTGTGCTTCAGGACTCATAATGTAACTATTGTGTGCTTGAGCAAAAGAAGAGTAATTTGGGGGCAGTTGTTCAAATTTGTCTTTGGTGTTTTGTTTTGGTTTGGTTTTTTTTACATTTGTTTTAGTGTGTTGATTGTTATAAATAGACACCTTGTCACACACATTTACCTTGAAACTAAGCCTTGAATTTATACTGAAATCTGGTAAAGGGGGTGGACAAGAATAAATTCTTTGAATCAGGTTTCTGTATGCTCACATAGCATACAATACAATGTTGTAGTTGTTCAGCAGGATTTCTAAAAATAAATAAAGAGAAACTAAAGTTTAGGTTTTTCTTGATGAACGGCAGTTCAAATGCTATCTGAAAGTAAAGCCTAGAAACAGGTGTACCTCTTAGTAATTATCTGGATGTCAGTATTGTGTGGAAGTTAAAATTGAAAAAAATCAGTATTCCTATTTCCATTTAAAAAAAATAAAACATCATCATTTCTAATATAATTGATAGGTGATATAATGCAAATATAGCCTTTGAAATATCTCTTGCACAATAAAAGGAGTCAGTTGTAATGGTAAAGCTGTATGTAACTTGGTATCCTTGAATGAGCTGAGATCATTGCCTGCCCTGACTCAGTCATGCCTTTGCTGCTGAATTACAGTTACTGCGCTGGTGATTGCTCTGTGTTCAGCATTTACATACAAAAATGAAGCGTTCACTGCTAGGACCATAATGTGATGTTCTGCTCTCCACAGGCCCACGAGCGATCCGAGAGCTCCGAGGTTGCCTTCGTTACCCAGCTTGTGAAGAAGCTGATGATTATCATTGCACGACCAGCTCGGCTGCTTGAGTGCCTGGTAAGTTTGGTCCTCAGGAGAGTATGTGTATGATCTAAAGATTCTGGTGTGTGTTTGAAGAGATAAGCAACACAAAGCCTTCAAGAGAAAGCTTTAAATTCTCATAAAAACATTGATAAAAAATAAATCAATATTTTAAAAAAGTACTAAGTGTCTTTTACATTAATATAGAAGTATCTTTCCATTGGAGTGTCAACTACAACAGCAGCTAAATTATATTTTAGTATAAAGTTTATGGCTGAGGGGTCAGATGTAGCTGCTGACATAATTTATTTCGTGCTACTTGATGCCAGCTGATTTTCCTCATGTTGTTAGTAGGTACAGTGAAGAGTGTGTAAATGTATGATGTGCGTATGGTGGCTAGAGAGCCATGGTAAGAAAGAACTGTCAGTAAGGAATAAGTTCCCTTCCCTATATAAATGGTGTTTGAGCTCTTGGACTCAAACCCTTACTGTAGACCCAGCAATTGCAGAGAAACCTGATATCAGGTTTTCCAGCTGTGAACACAAAGGGATAGGCCAGTGAGAGAGCCAAGCAGATTTGGAAGCCTGTGGTTGAAATAATTTTCAATGTTATTGATATATATGGAAAAGCAAGTCTCATTGCTTTTTTTAACAACTTACTTTGGCTAATAAGAAGATTTTCTTTTATATATAACTCTAGGAAATGGTGAAGAGTGTATAGGCCATCCCAATGAAATAGGCCACTGTGTCCTGAAGTCATGCAGCTTGAAAAATATTTATGCTGCCTGAACATGCATTCTCACTGTGATGCCACAGCAAGAGTGTTAATATAATTCTTGAATATATATGGAAAGAGGTGTTCAGGCCAGGCCTCTGCTGTACACAACGTTTGTGGTGGTTATTGGTTATAGGGGTCAGTTCTGTGACACTCTTTCAAAAGGATGTTGAAAAATTGGTGAGAGTGTAGGGAAGAGTCACAAAAAATTGTTTGAGGGCTGGACAAGGTGTCACAAACCTACAGTGGAAACTTACAAAATAGCAGGATGAAATTCCTTGGCTTGTGTTACATGAGAGGTCGAAGCTCACAATGTAATGGTTCTTTCTGGACATAAAAATGACAAAGAAGCTACATCTGATTGAGACATTAAGAAAGTTGGCTGAATTAGGAATCTGTGGCTGGATGTAGACGTAGACGTAACATTTATAGCACATTGCAGGCAGTGTGCACAGGGGTGACTTGTCACTGGAGTCGCTAACAGATAAATGAGTTTTGCAGATCTTTCTTTGACAAAGTAGACAAGAGTGGTCCAACCTTTCCAACGATATCAGCTTTTGAGAACACTTGCTGAGGTACTGGTGAAAACACCAGTAGACTTTGGAGGGTTCCCGTATTCCTCCTCTATGACTGTCAGATGGATTGCTTTGCTGTGAACCCTATAGCACAAGGAAGAAAGACCATTGTCAGTGATGAAGAAGTGGGCCACGCAACTAGATAGATAGATGCCTACACTTACTTATTCAAGAAGTCTCCACTAGATTACATTGAAAATCCCAGACACAACTCCATTGAGACTGGGAATTCTTTGGCTTTCAAAACTATTTTTGTAATTTAGAGGGGTTTTGTGACTCCAGTTGTCTTCTAGCACTTCTTCACTTCCAAAGGATATTTTGAATACAATGAAGAAAGCAACTAAATTTAAGCTTATTGTATTTGTATTTGCTGTGTTCACCATTGTCATTTATGCTTGCATACGCTCTACTATGTGATAGTCTGCTATCTAGTAGTATAGTAGAACTAGCAGTAATCTACTGTATAGATAACACATCATCTAGGAAGGCATGAAAACTCAGTAAGTTTTGTGAACCCATCTCTATACCTGTAAGCAGATCCAAGCTCAAGCCAGATTTTAGCTGCAAATCAATAGGTCTCCAGGTTTCTCCACTATCTTCTGAACCTGATGTTCTGCAAAGTGAGTGGGAGCAGGTGGAAGCCATAATAAAGTCATTGAGATTTGAGTAACAAAGTCCAAAGCACGTAGTGACAACCTTGACAATGAAGTGGCTAGACTTCAAAGCATAAAAATGCTTTCCTGTTTATTAAACCTGATTGCCTTTCTAGCAATTTTTTCCATATATATATTTTATTCTGCTGACATGAATCCTTAAGTATTAATGTCCCCTTTATTCCTTAAAAGAACAAGAAATATACCAATGGATTGTCTACCATTTAATTAGCTTGAGAACTGTTTCTTTTTTTTTACATATTTATTTAACATTTTAACAATTTTAACATTAATTTAACCTCTAGCTTCATTGGTTGTGAATTTATAGATGAATATTCTAAGATTTAATATTAACATTAATTTTAGTAACACAGCTCATTCTTATTTCTTCCTTATAAATGAAATAACTGACCATACAGGCAGTGGTTGTGATGGTTGTGATTGTTTTAATGGGGGTGAAGGCACTTCAGTATTTTATTCAGTTATTTGGCTTCAGTCTTTGTATTACATGTTGGACTGTGAAATGTTTATTCACAGACTGAGTCTCTGGGGCTTCAAGAAAATAATAATGTGTTTTGTGCATCACTGAAATGATCTTTTGGGGAAAAGTATGTAATTTATTCTGTTTTCGGATTATTTTTCCATAGCATTTGCCTCTGCTTAGGAAGGGATCATTTTTCTCTGTTTAAGCAAAACTGTATTCACATCATTAAATAAATCTACTAAAAAGAAGACAGAATTGGAATTTTTTTAATTTCTTAATTTTTTTGTATGTTTGAATTTTTTGTCACCAGACTTTTTCTTTTGTCCTTCACTCACCAA
>WEKW01012282.1:5211-21883 GCA_013389905.1 Sula dactylatra | reverse complement strand
CACAGCATCTGTGAAAATCTTTGTTGTTTTTTGTTGCACATTTACACATTACAGTGAGATTTCATGTGCTCAAAACCTTCATTTCACAGTGATAACTAGTCTGGGTACAGTAAATATCCTACCACACAATGAAAGACGTGTTAAAGCATTTTAAAGACAGAGCAATTATGTAGTTGCAGCTGCTCTGCCTTCTGGTCATAAAAAATTATAAAACATTTCTGTTGGTTTCCTCTGTTTCTATTGTGACAACATCAGTCTTTCTATCTCTGGTACATGACTAGAAAATGAAGGAAAACATGGTGCAGTTTCCCAGTAATGTGTATTGACAGCTTCACTAATTTACGTGTGTACCTGGATGTGCTGGAACTTGGTGTGTTACTGACACTTTTTCCTTAAAAAAAAAAAAGGAAAAATAGGGTGGAGGTGTGGAAAGTGAACTGAAAATTTTATACTAGAAAAATCGAAACATCTACCTCATTGTTACTAGTGTATTATTGTTGAACAGTATAGTAATAGCTATAATATGAAATATGAGTTATCTGTTAATTCCTCCAGACATCAGTTAACAAATGTTCCACCAATTTCAGTAGGCCACAGATCCCAAATGGCTTTGAAAATTTGGGCCCTAGTTATTTTTACTTACCTGTCAGGGCTGCAAGTGAGATATCAAAATGTATGTTTCTCAATGTAATGGTCCAAAATCTGTCTTCATCAAAACTAGCAGTGAGATGTAAGTCTCTGAGGACATGTAGATGTAGAATTTGGTTAAATATATTAAAATAAAGTTTAGTTTTTCAGACCACATTCTTTCCAAGTACATCAAGACAGTTAGGAAGACTTAATCAACATAACCAAAATGCTTTATTTCATACTGGAGCTACAAGTACAACTGAAGAAGTATGTTGGCTCTTACACTAGCTTTCTGGTGCATAATTTGGCTCTTTTTGATTGTTCCCAAAGAAACATGTACACTGGAGTTACTGAGGCATTTTTCTATTCCATCTAACCTATAAAACTTTATAAGCCTAATAAAGATAATAAAAATAATAACATTTTACGGTTGTAATCGGATATGTTTAATAACAGTCTTTAACAAAGACAGCATGTCAGTCTTTGTTGGAGTCAAGATAGAAAAACAAAACCATAAATCTTACTCCTTTATTGTACTTGCATTTTTGATAGCATAAGCAAAAAAAGAGGAAAGAGCAGCTTTTAAAGAGATCGACTTTTTTTCCTCATTGAGCTGGAAATATGTTTTGTTTTAAGATTGTTTCTCATGTGTTAGATTACATAGTAGAGTAGTTGCTTCCAAGGTCAAAAAGATCTGCCGAAGTTACTAAATGCTACTCACTGTGGATGTTCTCGGTGTAAGTGGCACGCTTATTTATGCTTCCATAAGTGTACAGTTATAACCATTTGTTTTCTAATACATGTCCAAAGTAGCAGAGAGAGAAATTAAAGGCATCACTCATGCAGTATACAAAGTGGTCATTTTGGTCACTGAGGGAAAGGCTTTCATTTAGCAAGTCAGAGCAAAATGCAGGGATCAGCAGAAGGCAGAATAGATTTGTTGAAGTGTGGAGGAATCCTGTTGACACAAAAAGGAATCCTGAATTATTGTCTCTACATTTTCACAGTTTGTAAGATCAATGTATTTTCCAACAGCTGTCTTCTTACTGCACTTAGAATATGACTTGAATCTATATGAAAAGTATGAAACTATGGTCTTCTATCACAGAAAATGCAGGTATTTTCTGTATATACAGATTAGAAGAAGATGCTGCATATATGATTTCTGAAAAAAAAACCCCACATTATTTGCAGGGTATGGATATTCCTTTTGGCTGAAATAAGGTTTATGCTGCAAACTTGTTAAAAAAATACTATGTAGAAAAATTGTTGCTATAATGGTATTAAATTTTAATAGAACTGAGAATCAAAAAGCTTATTCAATACCAGTTCAAACTGGTCCAGGTAGTAATTGTGCTGTATGCATATATACATAACAGACAAAAGATTCAAGCAAAGATAACTGAGCACTTTTAAAGGCTGTAAATTCAAAATTTCAACATTTGGTCGCAGAATTATTGTTAGTGCCGCCTTACTCTAGCCATTGTACATATACTTTCTGATTAAAAAGTATATGATGCACTTTTTCTCCAACCCTTACTCCATCTAATGCAGAAAATGTTCAGTGCCTGCAGAATAAACAACAATTTAAGCATTTGTTTTACCCTCATTGGTCAATGGATGTCATTAGGCATTGAGTCATTTACTGTAAGCTATATAAATGTTGCAATGAAATGGAAAAAGGTCACATAGGCCTACCTGCCATTTGTCCCACCCCTGGTCTCAGGGCTTTGGCAAGCAGGGTTTTGGCATGCTATGTGACTTGCACTTGTATCCCAGCAGTCTGTGGCTGGGTACCGTGGCTGTTGGGCGAGGAAGAGGGACCCTTCCAAAACACACTTATCTCTGTGACCACTCATGCTCTGGTCCAGTGCCTAGGCCAAGATGTATGTTTAAATAGGGCTCAGTGTTGGGGCCGGTCTTATTTAATATCTTTATCAATGATCTGGATGAGGGGATCGAGTGCATCCTCAGTAAGTTTGCAGGGAACACCAAATTGGGCAGGAGTGTCAATCTGCTTGAGGGTAGAAAGGCTCTATAGAGGGATCTGGACAGGCTGGATCGATGGGCCGAGGTCAATTGTATGAGGCCTAACAAGGCCAAGTGCCGGGTCTTGCACTTGGGTCACAACAACCCCAGGCAATGCTACAGACTTGGGGAAGAGTGGCTGGAAAGCTGTCCGGTGGAGAAGGACCTGGGGGTGCTGGTTGACAGCCGGCTGAATATGAGCCAGCAGTGTGCCCAGGTGGCCAAGAAGGTCAATAGCAGCGTCCTGGCTTGTATCAGGAATAGTGTGGCCAGCAGGAGTAGGGAAGTGATTGTGCCCCTGTACTCGGCACTGGTGAGGCTGCACCTTGAATACTGTGTTCAGTTTTGGGCCTCTCACTACAAGAAGGACATTGAGGTGCTGGAGCATGTCCAGAGAAGGGCAACGAAACTGTTGAAGGGTCTGGAGAGCAGGTCTTATGAGGAGAGGTTGAGGGAACTGGGGTTGTTTAGTCTGGAGAAGAGGAGGCTGAGGGGAGACCTTATCGCTCTCTAGAACTACCTGAAAGGAGGTTGTAGCGAGGTGGGTGTTGGTCTCTTCTCCCAAGTTACTAGCGATAGAACACGAGGAAGTGGCCTCAAGTTGTGTCAGGGGAGGTTTAGACTAGATATTAGGAAAAATTTCTTTACTGAAAGAGTGGTCAGGCACCGGAACAGGCTGCCCAGAGAGGTGGTGGAGTCACGATGCCTGGAGGTGTTCAAAAAACGTGTAGATGTAGCACTTCAGGGCATGGTTTAGGGGACATGGTGGTGTTGGGTTGATGGTTGGACTTGATGATCCTAGAGGTCTTTTCCAACCTGAATAATTCTATGATTCTATGATTCTAAATCACTTCTCTAGAGCTACTGAAGTCATTGGGAGGAGTACTTGTATGTAAATATATATGTATATATATAAACTACCAGAAATTATTTCAATAACCTTTGATTTTGGGTTGAAAAGGTCTGTGAGATCTCAAGGTCTCATTTATAGCTTTAGAACAGCTTATGAAGCCATTTTCTTACTGCCTGTCAGCTTTCAGCAATAGTCACCCAGCCAGAGTTTTGCTGTGGCTCCACCACTCCACCTGCAGGACCCAGATTTCCTCTATGGTTCTCAGACGGATTCAGGCTGCAAGCTAGGAGGTGACAGCCTGGGCTTGTCATTTAACATAGGGATGCTGTTTAACTATAACATTTATAACATTTATAACATTTAACTATAGGGATGGTGTTTGCCACTGCAGGTAGGAAATATGTGTGGCCAAAGCTCAATTAGAGTTGAAGATGGCCAGTACTGTGAGGGACAATAAGAAGGGCTTTTTAAAATATATTAATTGCAAAAGGCAAGCTAGAAATAACATTGGCCCATTGCTTGATGAGAATGGTCACCTCACAAACAGAGACATAGACAAGGCAGAGATGTTTAATGCTTTCTTTGCCTTGGTCTTCAACACTAATGGTGTTCTCTAATGGGCTAGAGAACCATGACTGTGGGAATGATAAACTCCCAACCAACCCTGAACTTGTGCAGGACTTGCTGCTCTAGCTGGATCCCTGTAAGTCGATGGGGCCTAATGCGATTCATCTGAGGGTACTTAAAGAGCTGGCTGATGTCATAGCAAGACCTCTCTCAATGATTTTTCAATGCTGTTGGGAATCTGGGGAGGTCCCAGTTGACAAACGTTGTCCCAGTCTTCAAGAAGGGCAACAGGGATGACCCCAATAACTATGGGCCAGTCACCTGAAAGACAACACAGTCATTGGTCCTAGACAGCACGGGTTCATGAGGGGAAAGTCCTGCTTAACAAACTTAATTTCCTTCTATGACAAGGTTACCGACCTAGTTAACCAAGGGAAGCCAGTTGATGTAAACTTTTTGGATTTCAGTAAAGCTTTTGAAATTGTCTCTTACAGTATCCTCCTGGACAAAATGCCCAGCGTACAGCTGGGTAAACACATAATGCAGTGGGTGAGCGATTGGTTGGTGGGTCAGTAAATGGGGTTACTTTGGGCTGGTGGCCAATCACTACGAAGGTTCCACAGGGATCCATCCTGGGGCCGGTACTCTTTAATCTCTTCATAAATGACTTGGATGCAGGACTGGAAGGAATACTAATTAAGTTTGCTCATGACACAAAATTGGGAGGAGCTGTTGGCACTCTTGAGGGCAGAGAAGCCCTGCAGAGAGATCTGGACATACTGGAGAGCTGGGCAATCACCAGCTGTATGAAGTTTAACAAGAGCAAGTGCTGGATTTTACACCTGGGGAACAGCAACCCTGGATGTACATACAGACTGGGGAAGGTGAGGCTGGAGAGCAGCTCTGCAGAGAGGGATCTGGGGGTTCTGGTCGACGGCAAGTTGAACATGAGCCAACAGTGTGCCCAGGCAGCCAAGAGGGCCAACTGTGTCCTGGGGTGCATCAAGCACTGCATTGCAGTTGGTTGAGGGAAGCGATTGTCCTGCTCTACTCTGCACTGGTGTAGCCTCTCCTCGAGTACTGTGTGCAGTTTTGGGCGCCACAGTACATTAAGGATATAAAGCTACTGGAGAGTGTCCAGAGGAAGGCCACAAAGTTCGTGAAGTGTTTAGAGGGGAAGCCGTATGAGGAGCAGCTGAAGTCACTTGGTTTGTTCAGCCTGGAGAAGAGGAGACTGAGGGAAAACCTCGTTGTGGTCTACAGCTTCCTCGCAAGGGGATGAGAAGGGGCAGGTGCTGATCTCTTCTCTCTGGTGACCAATGATAGGACCCGAGGGAATGGCAGGAAGATGTGCCAGGGGAGCTTTAGGCTGGATATTAGGAAAAGGTTCTTCACCCAGTGGGCGAAGAACTGGAACAGATGCCCCAGGGAGGCAGTCACGGTGCCAAGCCTGACAATATTCAAGAAGAATTTGGAAAATGCCCTCAGAGACATGGTGTGAATTTTGGGGTTGCCCTATGCAGGGAAATGAGTTGGACTCAATGATCCTTGTGGGTCTCTTCAACTCAGGACATTCTATGATTTTAACAGTGTGGAGGACCTGCCAGTGAAGCTACAAATTTAGACCTGCACAGGGGCTTTGCCAGTTGTGTGGACATATGGTGAATGCACAGTAAGTCTGGGGAGAAAACAATGAAGGGTCGTTTCTAAATGAAAACATATATTATAAACTCTGTGCATAAGGGAACTGAATTAAAGTGAAAGGAACAATGTTTTTCTAGTAAATCCTAACTTGGGGGGATTTGAGAAAGGAAGTAATAAAAATGGAGATACATATTTGTGTGTGTCATTTTACAGATTTCTAAAACCTCTATATTAACCATTCCATTTACGTTATATGCCATAGCACTGATGCCTACACGATCTGTGTGGGAAATACATTAAACATAACTTATCACTAGATCTACTGGTGTAACTGATAGAAAGAATAGGTAATCCTCCTCTCTGTGGACTGGAGGAAGTTGGGAGAAAAATCATATTTTCTTGCAGGTTTTACACAGCTACAAGACTCAGCACTTCCTTTCCCCATTTGCTCTCTTGTCTTCTTAGGTAGCTAGTTCCATCTCCTCTCCCAGATTCTTCCCTTGACTCCACCATGATCTTTTCTCATTTGGTTTTTGGTTTTCAATCGCTGTTACTTCCAGTCCAATAGCTTGCTCCTTCATGCTCCCTGAGTACTAGCTCTAGAACAGAATGTCTCCTTTGGGTTGCTTGGATGCTGCTCCAGATCTGAGAGGTCAGCTACAGATGGAAATTCAGGGGGAAGCTATCACTGTTTCTCTGGTGCTGGAGGGGCTTGTTCAGCTGGGACTTTAATAGGAGAATTGTTTATATGGTATAAGCAAAATAATTTCCCTAGCTCTATTCCTAGAAGTAATTAATTGCTTTATTTGACATTCTTTTCTCAGGGTTTGTACCTTGAGTGAAAACTTCCTGTTCAAGACATTCTCAGAATAGATGTTAAACAAAACTGCTGTGATTCATAGGCTACTCTTCTATAAAAGCATGAATGATACCAACAGTTAGACCTCTTTTTCTGCTTAGGTAAAGTTTTATTCTGCAAAAAGCCAATTTCAAACTTTTTCTACTTTTGATTTTGACTTTCCCATCATACTTCAGCTGACTGTAAAGAGGTGCAAGTCAGGAGGCAACCTGAACTTCAGTCTGTCAGGCATTCGCAACAACAACATACACTTGTTTCTAGAACTATGAGTGACTCCAAGACAAGAAGAAGTCAGTCCACTGGGGACACTAAATAAGAAAAAAAAAATGCCTCATATTTCTTTTAAGCTCTGTTTAATGCAGTAGCTCAGGCTGAACTACAGATCCTGTGAGCTGCTGATTGACACTCCACTTCAATGCTTTGTCTGGACATATGAAAAGAACATTCCCAAGTATAGTTTGGTTCTATTGCTCCACGACACTGCTGCCCTACCTCAATATGCCTTAAATTTCCCTTCCTCACTTCGTATCACAGATGCAGACCGACACCAGCAGCTTAAACAAAAACAAAGCAACAAAGCCTGATCAGTCAGCTGTGAAAGAGCTGAGTTTTGAAATTAGGAACAATACACTTTGGAGTTATTTGGAGGACGGTGTCCAAAGTAAGAAAAAACCTAATCTGAAAATGCACTCTGTAAAAAGCACTCCAGCAACAAACATGCAAAGATTATATCTGAAGCAACAATTTTTATTGCTTGCTGTCATGGTTTAACCCTGATCAGCAATCAAGCACCACACAGCCACTCGCTCACTCCCCCCTGGGGGACGGGGGAGAGAATCAGAAGAGTAAAAGTGAGGAAATTCCTGGGTTGAGATAAAGACAGTTTAATAGGCAAAGCAAAAGCCACATGCACAAGCAAAGCAAAACAAGGAATTCATTCACTGCTTCCCCATCGGCAGGCAGGTGTTCAGCCATCCCCAGGAAAGCAGGGCTCCATCATGATTAATGGTTACTTGGGAAGACAAATGCCATCACTCCAAATGTCTCCCCCTTCCTTCTTCTTCCCCCAGCTTCATATACTGAGCATGACGTCATATGGTATGGAACATCCCTTTGGTCAGTTGGGGTCAGCTGTCCCGGCTGTGTCCCCTCCCAGCTTCTTGTGCACCCAGCAGAGCATGGGAAGCTGAAAAAGTCCTTGACTAGTGTAAGCACTACTTAGCAACAACTAAAACATCTCCACATTATCAACAGTGTTTTCAGCATAAATCCAGAACATAGCCTCATACTAGCTACTATGAAAAAATTAACTCTATCCCAGCTGAAACCAGGACACTTGCTTATACACAAGGGTCTTTTTCCTCATATTTTTTTTCTTTATTAATGATTATTTATTGGCAAAAAGTGAGTAGCCTAACTTTAATCATGTTGTTTCCTGGAAGAAGAGGTAATATTCTCATGTAACTCAGATAGTAATTATCAGGCTATTGGGCTTGCATTAAGAAAAAAGTATTACAATGACTTTGGCTGATGCAATTATTTATTTCTAGAGACTACAGATGTGTAATGATTTTAAAAATATAACTACTTGGCAATCAACACCATAAAACAACACTTTTCCAAAATCTGTGCCAAATTATGGTTTTAACTAAAGAAAATATAATTTTCTCGCAATCAGGAGTTCTGTATACTATTCAAGAGCTCATGGAGACCCCTTTGTCCTGCTTCTACCTCTCAGATTCCTTAATAAAGTCAATGATGGAAGTGAGGGTAACGGATCTTTGTACTGCCATCTTGTCAAGTCCTTATCATATTAGCCTTGACAAGATGAAAAAAGCATCTGTAAACATTGTACCTTAACATTTTTATCTTTAATACTAAATCCATGCAAGCCTAAGAATGTAAAAAAGTACTACCAGAGCTCTGCACTAGCATAAAATTTAATTTAAATGCTTCAGTGTGGTTCATTTAGGATTTTGTTAATTCATGAAAATTTGATAACTGCATCAGTAAGAATTTAATATTTTCATTACAAATTTAATTAAATTTCACACCTTTTTTCTTAAAAAGCATATAAAATTACATTATGGAGGGAAACACTGATATCCCCGGGGCAGGGGATGTATATATTTAAATGAACCTTTTTAAAGTGAAGAAATACCTCAAATGGCTTACAGGTTTGCCACTGACTTCAGTGGCAGTCTTCATGAAATGGAGAGGAAAATATTTTCTAGGATGGAATCAATGTATCATATAAAAAATGTAGTTTCTGAACACAGAATGTTCTCTCCTGTCCTCTATGTTCACTGTGACTTCTTGTCCTGGTTTCAGCTGGGATAGAGTTATTTTTCTTTCTAGTATCTGGTATAGTGCTGTGTTTTGGATTTAGGATGAGAATAATGTTGATAACACACTGATGTTTTAGTTATTGCTGAGCAGTGCTTACACAGAGTCAAGGCCTTTTCCTGCTTCTCACACCACTCCACCAGTGAGCAGGGTAGGGGTGCACAAGAAGCTGGGAGGGGACACAACCTGGACAGCTGACCCCAACAGACCAAAGGGATATCCCATACCATATGACATCATGCTCCATATATAAACTTGGGGAAAATCTGGCTGGGGGTCCACTGCTCAGGAACTGGCTGAACATCAGTCAGTGGGTGGTGAGAAATTGCATTGTGCATCACTTGTTTTGTATATTCTTTTACCATTATTATTATTTTCCCTTTCTTTTCTGTCCTATTAAATTGTCTTTATTAACTCAACCCACGAGTTTTACCTTTTTTTTCGATTCTGTCCCCCATCCCACTGTGAGGGAGTGAGGTAGGGCTGTGTGGTATTTAGCTGCCTGCCAGGTTAAACCACAACACTGCTACAGTAGATTTTGCTCTGGGTAAGTCCTTGCAGCTGCATTACTTTCTGTCAAACATTCTGGAACATGCTTAATTTTTGACTTGCAGCTCAGCTTTGTATCATCTTTTGCTGTAGTCTACTTGACGACAACTTTGGCATGCTTCCTTAATATTGACAGTACCTTCAGGTGCTTTAGAAATTGAATCTGTGTTCAGCATGATGCCTTAAAGTGGGTTACAATAGCAACAACTGAAAATAGCTAAAACAATGCACAGAATGTCAAGATAATATTCATTTGTCGTTTACTGGATGAATTGACTAAAAAGATCACTATTAGACAGCTTTTGCTCTCAAGAGAGTTGTTAGGACTTGTTTGCAATAAAATTGGGAAAGTAATAAGCCTCTGCAATGCCTTTTGTAAAGTCTATTTTAGTACTACCTGAAGTTAACAATGTCATGTTCACTTCTGCTTGCCCAGGGGTTTTACCCTTGTGTAAAAGTCTACAGACCCAGTTTTTACTACAAAGGCTAAAAGGAGAATCAAATTTCTTTTTTTTTTTTTTATAAGCGATGAGTATGGATAAATAAAACTTGGGAATTAAGGGAAAAAAAATCTGAGCAGTAAGGAAGCTGGAAAAAATTTGGCTTGCTTTATAAAACTCTTCCCCACCCCTGAGAAATATATATTGCCTGTCCTTTCTGACTCTCAACAGAAATAGAATGCAAAGGAGTTTTGGGGAGCATTCACGCTGTCTAACTTTAGACAAATTTGGATACTTAGACTTCCCATATTTTTAAATTCTAGGTTGGTGCCTCCACAGGAAGTTCTGCATTCATGGTATAGCAACTGCATTGCTTAGGATTTCTAAATTTCCTCTGGAGGCTCATGCTGTTCTCTGTTAAGTATTAGACGAGTGGAGAATCCCATCTTGGAAAATTTACTTCAGTACTAAATCTGGTTACATGAAAATCCTTTTTCATCTCTCTTTCTGCACTGCAGGCTTGCCTGGTCCTTGGTTTAAGGTAAGAGCACATTAAGGACTGACAGCACTTCAGTCAGCCTACAAAGGTTTACTCCCAAGCTGATCCTTAGCCAAGAGCTGTGCCACGCAATTCAGATGTGCGTCCAGTTTCTGACATAACCTTGGCATGTCATCATGAAGAGCTGTTTTGGCAACATTTTTCTGTCAAAACAATTCACAAGGTTTGGTCAACTCTCTTAAGGCAATTTTCAGAAACTTATGTACATTGAAACAGGTACTGTGTGAAATGCAGCTAAGAGGTCTCCATAGCTCATAGATGATTATGCTTCTTGTAGGCAGATGAAACTTGACATTTCAGCTATTTTTTGTGGCTGTTTTATGATAAGGTGTTAAAATATTTTATATGGACAATAAGCAGTGCACTCAAATTCAATAATGTTTTTTTTCTCAGAACATCAGATGTGTTCAAAAGTCCTGTCTAGCAGCTGTGTTATTGTCCTAAATCCACTCTCTTCTGCTAACGGTGCTTTTAACATAAGTATGGTGTGAGGTACCCCTTGCAGGTGATTATTTTTTTGTTTTGATTGTAGTCTTTGTATCTACCAAATCTTTTGGGGACTTGCAGTGGCAGTTTCACCAAAATTAATTCCAAAGTAAGATCTCAAACATCTTGCATCAAAATGGCAGCCCCATCAATCATTGTACATTGCAAGAATGGGACAGGCAGCCATAAACACTTTTGCATTTATTGGACTGACTAGCTATTTGATGTGTATTTTTAAAAAAATGTCCTCAGTCGTGACAACAATGATAAGATATCAGTGATGGCCATTGCTCTGTATTTCAGAATAAATTAGATTACCAAAAATACCCTGTTAGTCAGTTGTGGTTAGTAATCTAGCTATTTCTCCATGCAAAAACTCATCTTCTATGAAGCATAGAAAACAGCTTTTGTCAGTCATCCAAAGGGATCAAGCTCATAATTCATGGGTGTGTGGAAGGCTCTTAATTATTTCTGATTAGGTTCATATTTTATAGTTATTGTTGCTACACTGTAAATAACAATTTGTACACTGGAAAATGAAACAGAAGTGATTTCTGGAGTGCTTATAAGACAGCAGCATCAACAAGCATAGAACCAGCTGCAAAAATTTGTGTCACTTGTGCAGATTTATCCTGTAGAGCACAACAGAAACTCACACATTGCATATCACAAAACAAACGAGTCAAGAAGGAAAATAAGCCCTGTGTTGCACATGGACAGGGACAGTAGTCCTAATCAATATGTGACCTTATCATAATCCAGAGGCGTAGCCAAAATGGCTGAATCCCTTGCATTATGCCAGTATGGTGGGACACAACTTTCTAAGAAAGCCTGAAGATGATAACATGGGTCTGAAAGGAAGTTCATTTTTTCCAACTACATTGTGTAGTCTGACAAATAATGTTATCACTCAATTGGCCTCTTGATGTGCAGTCAAATAGAATTCTATAGGATATAAGTTGTGAACATTATAAAACATTGCAGCAGATCTTTCTGTCATGCAAATCAGGAAGACAGGGTTGTAGCACAACACCATTTTGTTCTATCTTTTGTCATGACCACAAAACTTTTTTAAAACAGGCATCTAATTTTTCTTGTGCTTCCTGCAATGGTCTACACCTTTTGTGGTTTTAAATTAATTATATTCCTTTCTTTCTTTCTTTCTTTCATTACAAAGTCTGTGTTACACATTTAAATGTGTTTTATAACATCTTATTTTATTTAACTTTGAGTTTCCTCATCTTTATTGATGTTCGTGTTTTATTTATTCGCTTGAGTTCAATATTCTCAGTAAGGTGCTGGATCTTCAAAAGAAATCTTCAGTCACAACACAGTTCAATCAAATCACATTTCTGCAAGTTGTCTGCCCAGGTTAAAATTAAAACATACTTATCATCTCTGGATGTGAAATGGAAACAGGATGATTATGAAACTCCTTTTAGAAGTTGAAAGCAGAAAGCTGATGATTTTTCCATTAATATTTTTTCTTTAAAATTATGATTACTTAAAAATACCTGCTAACCGTGTATCTAAATTAATTTTCTACCTTCACTTTTCTGCATTTCACATGCACCTGACAACATCCCCAATAGAAAGCTCAAGAGAGTCAACATTAAGATGCTGCATTAACCCTTTGCCTGGTAAAGTTGCCAGATGAAGTGTTCTCCTTTTGTCTGGGAATCCTCAAGGATTTCTTGTAAAAGTTTATTCTCTTACTTTGGTGTCTATGGAGTTTCAATGCTGGAAATGTAAGAACATGTTAGCATTGGAAATGTAAGAAGTCTTAGCATTTCTATAATGCACAACAGCTAAATCCTTTAGTGACTCCAGGCCGCAGTCTGCTAATGGATGAATCACATCCTTGTTTGTGAACTCGCATGGAAACTGACACCTGCTCCTGAGCTTGAAAGGCTAGTTTTACTTTGGTCTAGTTTCATTTTCAAGGGTTAGCAGAGGTGAGACTGTGAACTCAAGATACGACTAGTCAGCGTGCTGGATAACCTCATCTAGGCTCCCTTTCCCATGAAAGGTTGGAACAGATGATCTTTGAGGTAATTTCCGACCTGGGCTATATGATGATTATATAATGAACTCTGGAAATCTGCTGTTTGAATGATGTTTTAAGGGTACTTGCTTCCACAGGCAAATATTTGAGTGAGTGCAGTGGGTGGAAGGTTTCATTTCTCATAATTTTATAGGTGAAGTTTTTTGTCTTGCTGCATGATATGGAAGCATCCTCTAATAATGATAACTTTTAATAACACAGATCTCAGAATATATATATTATATATATGACTATATTGACATTATATAGTTTTTATTGTAAATGCACACAAAAATCTTTCAATGCAAAAAATAAATCACTGTAGGAAAAATCAAATTAAATATGTGAAAGTTTAACTTTTTCTTCTGGTACAATGCAGACAACTTCCCCACAGTCTCTGGATGGATCCTTTGGTTCATAGATAAACCCATCCATGAGTAAAACAACATGTGTGATAGCTTCAGGAAGACATGAGCTCAAGGTTAGCAGGACTTCAGCCTACCTACATGGTATGGCCAGATTATCATTAGGAGCAGCCTGAGTAGCTGTGTGTCCCGGTGTCATTATTTGTGCTAGGACATGGACAATGGCATGGAACGTACCCTTGGTGAGCTTGCAGATGACAGAAAATGAAAGCAAGCAGTTGATATGCTGCATAGTATGGTTTCCAGGCAACTGGAGCCAGGCTGAAGACAGGGGATCATGGGAACCTCATGAAGTTCTGTAAAGATACATGTGAAATCCTGCACCTGTGATGGAATAACCCTGTGCAGTTGTATGGGCTGGGGAGTCAAATGCCTGGAAAGCAGCTATACACAAAAGGACTTGAGGGTCCTGATATTCAGTAAGTTGAATATGAGTTGGCAGTGTGTCCCTGTGGCTATGAAGGTTAACCACGTTCTGAACTGTATTAGTAGAAGTGTAGCCAATGGGCTGAGAAAAGCAATTATTCACCTCTGCTGAATTCTTGTGAAAGCACACCTGAAGAACTGTGCCCAGTTTGGGGCTCCCTGGGGCAAGGAAGGCTTAGATAAACTGGAGAGAGTCAACCATGTTGACTATCGGGCTGGTGTGCCTAAGGCAAGAAGAAACTGAAAGAGTTGGGTTTGCGCAACCTGAAGAAGAACAGGCTGAGGGGGACTCTAATTGCTGTCTTCAAGTACATAACAGTATTAGAGTTAACAGACTCTTCCTGGAAAGAGAGAGAGAAAGGTTAAGAGGCAATAGTCACAAGCTGCAGCAAGGGAAATTCTGACTAAATTTCAGAAAAGCCGTTTTCACAGTGAAGTTGATCAAACACTTAATCAGGTTTCCTAGAGAGGCTGTGAAACCTTTACCCTTGAATATATTCAGAACCTGACTGGACAAAGCCCTGAGCAACCTGATCTAACTTTGAAGTTGGTTTTGAGCAACAGAATCATCTCCAGAGATCTTTTCCAATCCGAATTATTCTATGCTTCTATGAGTTTCTGGGTGTGAATGACCAGCTAATATGTGTTTAATGTGTACTTCCAATATTTTCTGGTCCAGGACAATTGTTAGTACTGGTCACAGCCCTGCATGGACATGACCATTCTAGACCAGTGCAACTTAGTCCCAGAGGCACTATTTCTCTTTCAGATTTATTCCATTATACAGAATATCTCAGTCCCCAATTCTATGACTAATAGAAATGTGATAATTTTTACTTTTGCCAACATCATGCAGCCCTAAACAGATAATCAAGTGTACATAGGCCGACCCCCCCCCCATGATCATGCAGTTCTGTTGAAGTTAACAGAAATTAAGAGAACCTGGGGACAAAAGTCTGGTTTAAAAAGTTCATTAACTTCCCAGTTTCTTTACTTGAAGATAATGATAATAAAGGGACAACTAATCAACCTAATGATTGGTTACCTTCCACAGAATACTTCAACAGTTTTATAGACCAGTTTTTATAGTCTGTAGATTTTCAGCAGTGTATATATTTAATTGTGGGTGTTTTGAAGTTATTTACCAGAGCTTTTTGGGTTTTTTGTTTATTTGTTTGGGTGGGGGGTTTGTTTGTTTTACAGAATGCAGCAAACATATAGGAAGCCTCAAAGCTGGAGACAATGTAGCTATAGAAAAGAAGTCTATTTTCCGAATTGTTTTTTGGCATGAGTACCAAGAGATAACTGTGAGTGAAATTTATTGTTCTCTGATGGGCATTCTCCAGACACTAAAGGGAGTAACTTTTATTCTGAAATCAATGTTTGCAATTTTCTACTTTTCCTTCAAATACAAAGAACGCATTCTTTTAATTCACAAAACCAATTACTAGATACTCCTTCAATTTTGTTCATTCACTGGTACTTGCAAATAGCACTTTATTTTTGTTTGTTAGATTAATTTAAATGAGAGTGGCTGTTTCATTTGAAGACTTTAGGTTGTAGGTTGTCTTTCTCAGGATAAAAGAAAAACTCATTAAATTATCATGACAAAATATTTCCCATAAGTAGTTCTTCTGATGACAGACCATATATTAGAATTGCACTATCTCTCAGAGACATTTTTTGGGGCAGATCCTCAAGGGGCATAAAATGGTTTAAATGGATCTGTACTAATTTACAATAGTTGAAAAATTGGTCTATGATGAAGCTGAGCATTTACAGAACACATAGCTGAAACTATAATGCACTTTTCACTATTTTTCCAATGATCAATGCCTTTAATAATGGTGTTTCCATATTTCAGCTTTTCTAAATACCCCACACTCTCATCAGTCCTTTAAAGACAGTAAAAGATAATTTTCCAGTTTTCTGTATTCACATGACCCTTGTTATTTGAATAGTTCATATGTTTGAGCAAATGGCTATGACAATAAAATTGAAATTAATAAGGGCACCAAAACCAGAAATAACTTTGGAGTAGCAATTGCTTTTGAAGTGTTCAAAAATTTAAAATGAGAAACCAAGACATCTCTCTCTGACTTTCAGTTTAGTTTCCTAATCCTTTACAAGCTCTCTCTGATTATTTCTGTCAAACTATTTCCCTTAACTTTTTAATTACTTACTTTTGTGTTTCCTACCTCAAAAAAATATTGTTTCTTTCTTGTGCATTGGTAAAATTTTATACTAACCTGAAGTACATTAGAGGGGAATGAAGACATGGATGCTTTCTTTTCTTGGGCCAGCAGATGCTGTTCAACAAAACCTCTTTATAATTCTCATTTGCAATAAGAGTAATCTTGTTCACAGGAATTCTCTTNCAAGGCAGCTAGGTGATGAAGTATTTTGCTGGACTAGAAGGTGTTTAGAATAGCTGAGGAAGTCTTTGTTGATCAGTGACAATCAGCATATTTTGATAAACTATTTATGAGGCTGAGCTGTTTTGACATCAAAGATTTTGGTATTGTATCTCTAAGGTCATGACAACAATAAATTTTTCATGGGAAGTGGTGTGAATGAAATGATTTATTAAGGGGTATATATGTGTATGTATGTGTATGTGTACATACATGTGTGATTATAGCAAGGTGACAAATCAGTTGATGGTGTCTAGTAGAATTACATATTTAAGATGTATGTTTGTTCTTGACTTTGTACTTTTATTTCTAGTTAAGAATACCCTGGCTTTGTGAAGTAATCTTGGTATGGGTGGTCATAGACAGATCTAGGAGAAGTAACTGGTAATATGTTGGTCCTTA
>WEKW01012280.1:9327-47766 GCA_013389905.1 Sula dactylatra | reverse complement strand
CTTGATGCCTCTGAATTTCCAATGAAAATAATTTTACCAGTGTTCCATGCTAGAAGTAGGCTTGCAGATAATTCTTAGAGTTAGCTGGAGAGTAGTCACCACTGTATGTGAGGGAGCAGTTATGGACTGTCCAAAGAGTAAAGAGACTGTTCTTCTGTGGTGAAGGGAGTGGAAATCTCAGCCTAATTTTAAACTGGGTACATCACAAAATCACAATACGTTTGGTCTTCTCAGTATCTGACTTGTAATTTTTGTGCAAGCCTGGGACGCTGAGAGACACTTTGTGCCAATACCAAAAAGCAGATCTGTGAATGAGACAGATTTATGCCCAGTGTGGAGTGACTAGTTTCTGCAGTCTTTCTAAGATTAATTTCACACTTCATAATTTCTTGTGGAAGAGCTGTCCAGAAAAGTTTGAATCAATGCAGTGGGAATAGGCTGTTAGGTTGAATAGGAACTCTGTTCTTACTCTGGACCAAAATGAACCAACATCTGCTTTGCTGTAGTCTTGCTGACTTCTACCATGGTATGTGTAACTCCCCATGAAATTAAATTGGGCTGAAGCTGGCCCTTATGGGGTTTCTGTTTAGAAGGTTTGCACCTTCCCATATTTTAGAAAATGGGCAGAAGTCCATCTTCTTAACTCCTGGCATTAACTGCTCAGTCATCACCTTATTTCAGAATAAATGTCTACTAAAAACACTTGGTAGTAACTTGTGCACTAATACAGGAAAAAATTACTTTCAGTAGTAAAACTGCATAAAAGACATCTATGTTCATTTTATTACCAGCTATGGCTGCTGTTATTTTGCCCTGGTTTTTACAGCTATCACATCTGGCTAAAGCTGTGATTTCTGTTAGAAGATTGATCATGGTGAGAGACCAGGAAAACAGGCAAACAGGTGTGATGCAATTACTATGGTAATGATGGTAACTCTTGATGACCATATTCAACTTCCTCCAATGGCAGTCAGATCTACAGGCTACTCCATATTTGCCTGGTTAATAGAGTAGGAGGACATTAAACAAAGGAGGTTTCATAAGTGTGTGTGAATCAGCTGTGCAGGAGACTGCTGGAGACAAGAGCAGAGAGTGGTGCTGTGGAGCCCAAAGATGTTTTGACTTTCCAAATCTGATCCAAGAAATCCATGTAGCAAGATCTTCCTGAGTTAGTTATTGGAGAAGTTAATCTGCCTTATCCAGTGGGGAAGACAGTGGAGGAGGCTTCAAACTTTTAGGACTGACTGAAGAGAAGACCCTTCCAAGATCATCAGTGAAGGCAGATATTGAGCTTCTTCCTCAGTTTCCTTGTTCTGTATAATTTTTTTCTTAGTGAGTAGTGCGGGTAACTCTTCAAAGCGCAGTGCAGTCATACCATCATTCCCAGGCTGGTTCTGCACAATCTAGCTTACACCTGAGGCATACAGCTATATTAATGCAATGCTCTCCCCCAGCTAATTAACTCTGAGCTACCTCATGTTTCTCAAAATAGCATTGTAAAGCATCTGAATATTTACTTGGAAGGAAGAAGCTGGTAGACTGAAGGGCCATGGCCCCACTTTCCACTTTTCTTATCCCATTAGCACCATCCAATTTACATACGTTTGCCTGGGCACCTGACACAGTTGCAGCTACTGAGCCAGCTTCAGCTTCGTTCACTTGGAAACTTTGAGGATGAGGTTTGGGTAAGCACTGTACAAACAGTGAGCTAGAGACAATTTGCAATGTAGATAGACACATACCATATGGATAGGCAAAACAGATGGAGGGTGAAGGAGGAGGAGGAGAGTTAGGAACAGAAGCACAGAACAGCAAACAGATTTCCTCCCAGTTGTCCTAGAGTCTAGTACAGGGTCGAAAAAAGAGGCCAAATCCCTTGGCCTGGAGGCTGGTGTCTTATCAGTATTGCCTTAAGTCAGGGATTATTATTTTTTTTTTATTCCCTTATACTCAAAGGGAGCAGATGAGTTAGCTATTACCTTCCAGAGAATTTGGAGTTTTTCTTTATGTCCAAATAGTTTAGAGATTTTCTAATCGCAGTGGTTCTCATCAAGAAAGGTCAGGAGGAATGACATTTTTCATAGTCAGTCTAGTTTAAAACCTGGCTGTGGTTCATGCATAACAACAGCAACAATTTGCATTTATATAGCACCTTTCATCCCTTAGGATGTCAGAGTGCTTTGTAAACCATATGTGGGAATAAGTTCACTGAAATAACAGTTAAAAATCCCTCTTGAAGCCCCTCAGTCTGTGGGATAGCTGAGAGGCAGCATACAGTCCAGCACTGCTACACAGCCCATAGAGAAAGGCATTGGGAAGGTACAGTTTCTTATCAGACAAAGCTGGTAGATGAAGGGAAAAGAGTTAAACTGCATAGAAGAAAATCCATACACTTAATTATTCACACTATCCGGAATCATTATATATATTTGGGTTAGACGCTTGGTAGTAAACTATATTTGGTAGTATTCCTATCCAAATATCCAGTGAACCTGATCCTGCTTCAATCTGACAATATTGGTGTGCAGGTTTTTGGATACATAGCGCCTTCTCCAAAAAACCCCCACAGCCAGACCTGTACAGTTGTGCACATACTACTTGCTTAGAGAGCAATGATGAAACTACTTTATTAGCACAGAATTAGATGAAAGTGATATCTACCAGAAGATTTAGAATTAATGGAGAAAACAGTTAAGTGGGCTTGACTTAATCAGATAAAAATGCGTGTGTTGGTCTCATGACTAAATTAATCACTTCGGTTACTGACAAGTAAGTTCTAAACATCCCCAGACTGTCCTTTGGAAGTGCCTAGCAGTGAAAGAGCAAAGGATACAGTGACAGAGAGGCTTTCTGCGATCTCAGCTTGTCCCAGCTCTTTCCAAGGTGAGTGTGAGGTTGCATTTATTTTTTTCACTGATTCGTAGGAAAAATTAATTTAGAGATGAATAGTCTACTAAATACACCATTAGGTTTGTTTTTTCTAAGTACTGGACATATAATACTTTTTAGGGTGCAGGCAGAGTCTTAATATATGGCTGGGGTCAGAAAAAGGCTCATACCCTACAGCACCCAGTGAAACTAGTGGTAGTACAGCTCTTTTTGAACATCCTGATCATCTGTGAGGGGTGCTTCTCCCACTGTCCTCAAGGACATCTGTGACACTGTCTGACTGGCTTCAGCAGGAGTTGGTGGTGCTCACCCTCATCTATGCTTAGTGCTGTATGGGCCACCCAAGCAGTGATTATTCATCATTGCCATCTTTGTCATGGCAGGCATAAAGGTGAGGGCCAACATTTCTGTGGAGAACTATGTGCTGAAGAACTGTGTGGATGGTAGAGCTAACTTTAAAGGCTGATTCTGAAGAAAATGGAATTATTAATGCCCATAGAGATGATATAAAAATTATATTCCCCTGAGGACATAATTTGTCTTACATGAGAGGAGGGCTGACAAATGCCCCTGATAAAGCCTATTATTGTTACTGTTAAAGTGCAGAACGTTGTAATAACAGGCTGACAACAAACTGACTGCTTAAATGTCAGGTTACCTCAAAACTTCCCCCAGATCAAGTGCCTTCTTGTTTCCTAGTATTTTATATTATACTCCTAGGACCAGGGGAACTCTTTGTAATAAGGTGTTTAGTTCTTGTGACTAATTTGCTCAAAGAGGAAAAAAAATGCCTGTAATCTATAGTTAATTCAGCACTGCTTTACCTAAACTATATTTCACTTAAGAAACCCCTGGAAAGCTCTTTTTTTTTTTTTTCTTTTCCCCCCCCCTAACCCCACCTTCAACCAAATATTTTTTAGCAGAGGTGTGTGTTTAGTTCCCTGAGTTGTGTGGGTTTGTTTCAGTTACTTGGCTGGATGACTGAAAATGAGGAAAGTATAAAAGGGGAAGACTTCAGTCTGGAAAAGTGACGGCCGATAAGGGAGAAGATGCACATCTGTAAAGTTGTAAGTGGCACAAAGAAAAACAGAGAATAAAGTAGTGGAACTCCTTGCCACAGGGTATTGCATAAATTGAAAATTCATATGGGTCCTTAAAGTAAATGAGCAAGCTCATGAGAGTAAGAAAACAAAAAAATAGGTCTCCCTATATGCATATGTTGCCTTTGGTTCATGAAATCCCCAAGCTACAAATCACTGAGGGGTGAGGGAGCAGTCTGAATGTTTATCAGTAAAAACTTGCACTTTTCTTGTCCTCTTCCTTTAGCTTTGCTGCTGGTCAGCTGGAGACAGGGTACAGGGCCAGCTGGACCGTTGATGTGCCCAAGTGCATTGCTCTTCAGTTACTGGATTTCAAGTTGCCCCGAAAAATCATTCCAGCCTGTTGAATTTGCAGGTTCATGTTGTATGAAGAAGTGCAGGACTTGAGCTTTCCAGAAACGTTAAAAGTAAAGGAAAAAAAAAATATTTGTTTGTATGCTTCACAGAGGGAGGTTGAAAGATGGGGGATGCTTGATATCCTGGTCTAACTGCAGCATGTCCCTTGTGCTGCTTTCAGTGCAGGTGAGATGAATCTGATGTCAATTATGGATGGCCCCATAGTCCTCCCACACTGAACTGCATTTGAGCAGAAGTGATGGTCAGGGTGGAGGGAGTGGGTGTCCCCAGGCTGGATCCTGACCTGGAAAGTACCTCTGCTTGTATTTCTGGCTGTGGAATAGAGGCAGAGCCCCCAGATAAACTGGTGTTTCAGAACATGATTAGGAAGAAAATTTGATTCTGCTTCCTTGCCACCTACCCAAGGGATCTAAATGCTTTGACTAGCTCAAGGGATACGTTGGGGCAAAGCATTGTTTCTGATTCTTGGACTTGGTGGGACAGACCTCTAGATTTCTCTGGGTGTGGAGGTGTTTTGAGTTGCTGTATATAATGAAATTCTCCATATCGGCCTCTTTCTTTCTCCCTTTTCTCCCCTGCCTCTCTCTGCTTAACAAACTGAGCCTATGGGGCCCCTGGAGCTCTCTGGCTGTTTTATTCATAGATTTAACCCCTTTCTTAGTGCAGCAGCTTCATCAAATATTTTTCAAGGACAACTTTTCTCCCTAAAGGATTGCTTAGCAGCAATGACTGTCTCATCTAGGGAATCTATTCTGATTAATTTGACTTTAGCTTTCTTACTGCTCCAGTGGAATCCAAATTTGTCAAGGACTTAAATATATATACACACTCCAGGGAAGTTTTACAAAAAGCCAGAACACTATGAGCTGCCTCCTAATTTTATTAAGAGGCTAACTCTTTGGAAAAGAGCTGCTGTTATTGGCCTGACTGGAGTGGAATACAAAAAAAATTGAGATTGAAACGACAAACTATTTTCTGACATAACCGCAAAATGTTCAGGGTCACAAGATTTATTTATTTATCTATTTTAACGTGTGGGTGTGTTGCTGCGTTCCCCCTCCATGCCAGGCTGGTGTTGGGGTGCTGTGGGGTCATGCAGCTGGCAGGTGGCCCTACCCCGTGGTCACAAGTGGGCAGGTGGCCCAGGGGCAGACCCTACTGGCCCGAGGGGGGTTTGCAGCAGCCAGCTCAGGGTGCCCAGCCTGGTGCTTGCTCAGCTGGGCTGTCAGTCGGAGCCTTCTGCTTGTGGCATCCTGACGGCCTGTCTTTGCCCTCTTGCCAAACATTCATTAATGCAGAAAGGCACTAGTTATTTTTCACTTCTAGCCTAAGTCAGGATGTGCAGCCTCTTCAGACGTCTTGATGTTATCCCAGCCTCTTCCTCTCACTATTTGCTTCAGTTTTTGCTAGAAACATGCCTATTTCTGGCAATCCATTCTGCTAGAGGAACCTAGTTTTTATAAACCCGTATCTATTCTTACATAGGTCTTTCTTAGCTGTACTCCTTGCTCATAAAATACGGCTTCTTAAGCAACACTTGACCACTTCACTGTCTTAGTTTAGCTTATTTAAATGGGAATTGAGAGTGGAATTTGTAAAGGAAAGAGCTAAAAGCTTTCCTTCTATCATAAACCAATAGAGGTATCACTTTCTTGCAGAACTAAGATAAAAGCTGAGGGAAAATGAAAGGAGGGAGCAATCAGACATCTAGCTAAGAGCATCCCTTCAGATGCTGACAGGGTCTTGGATGATATCAGAAACGAAAGGTTAGTGTGACTGGAAAACACCTTTAATGATGGGCCGTGATGTTTCTAATCCCCAAAGAAAATAAATCAACCTGCCATTCAGCTCTGGTTTCCCTGCTTCTCTTCCCGTAGTGAATTCATGTTTCAGTAAGAGCCTATTTTAAAAAAGAAACATAAAGGGGGAGGTGAAGGTAGCCTACTCTTCATCCTGCCTGTGGAATTAATATCGGAAAGGCTGTGAGTTAACTATAGCACTTAGAGGCGTCTTTGTGAAATTCTTGAGCTGCCCATGAAAAAAAATTTCTCTATCCATCCTTTTGTGGGAAGATGTTGTGGAGCCCTTTGTACGACACTCAGGTAAGGTGGCTATAAATTAGCTTTTTTTTCCCCCTACCCCCTCGTATTGTCTGTCCCTATACACACATGTATGCCTGACCACACAAAGCGCTTCAGCTGGCAGTGTGATTCAAATCCAGTCTGTGGGATACTTTCGCCTGACCAGCTGCCTTTACCACAAAGGCTGTTAAAGTATTGTGCAGTTGCTCAGCAGGCTAATACCTTCCCCTGATCCTGCCATGTTAAGTACTTGCTGCCCTGAGCTGCCATTCAATCCATGTGAGGCTGAAAACATCCTTTACACAATGCCTGAGAGTGTCCAGGCTTGGAAACATGAGCTGCAATGGATGACTCTCAGGAAGGATCCAAAGCTGGGATTAGAACAATTCACTGAAACTGGTCCAGTTCCCCAGAGCTCGAAAGGGCTGAGCCCCTGTGCTAGTGTTCCTCTTGGTTAGCAAAGGAAAGCAGATGAGTTTCCCAGTGCTCTTATCTACAGAGCTCTTTAATTTACCATTTGGGTTGCTTCTCTCCCTTTTGTTCTAGGGTTGCCTGTAGCTTTAGAGGGTCTCCTTTCCAGGACTCCATCTCATTTCCAGGGGCATACTGGAGATGGGACTGCAGTGCCTTTTAGGTCACTTGGTGTTTTTGGTATTAGCACTTTACTGCAAACAAGATCATGAGAATTGATTCCAGCTAGTGTGGGACAAGGAGGCAGGGGCTGTTCGGAGAAGCAGACTCCAGATGCTTGCCTGTATGGTGCATGACCTTTCCTTAGTTGTTCAAGGGTAGCATGAAAGGTGGATGCGTTTGAAAGCATTAGCATTCCTCCACACCTCCTGAATAATTTTACTATTTTATAGGAGTTAATTTTGTTTGAATTTCTTCCTGTTGTTTTCTTTCCCAATCCCCACCACTTAGGAGGTCAGCAGAAGGCTACTTCTTGCCTCATATTTATTCAGTGATTTTTTCAGATAAGCATCTGTCTCTTCAGACTTCTCACATTTAACCCCTTACTTTGGGTAGACTTTTGCTTCTAGGCTTGGAGATAATTCACTGTTAGTGTCCTCTGCAGTCTGCTTATGACATTGAATTTGGAGGAAGATTTCTGCCTCACAGGGTTGAAAATTATTAGAGGGAATGTTGTATAGTTGTTTTCTTTTCTGTTAGACATCTTATAGTTCCCACAGAGGTATAACTTTAAAAAACAATATGTTCTGTGTTATCGTATCTAAAAATAAATGCATTAAAATATATACCAGAGCATAGGTAGATTAAACCCAGGTAGCGCCCAAAGGAATAAAATAATCAAATCAATACTTCTCTCCAGGCCAGCTTTATTATTTCTAAGCATCTTTTTATTGTTTGAAAGATGTGTGTCTAGCAGCAATTACCAGCCAGAGCTGTGTGTTAGGTAATAAACAAATGTTCAACAGAAAGTTGCCTAACAGTTTTACCTCACAATCTTTTTGTGGGGAAGAAGGTTTTGGTTTCACTTCCTATTTGAACACAGTCTTTTAGTAAGACTCTCCTGTTATTTGGCATGTAGTTTTGTCTCCATAGAGTGACCTGTGGGTGGGAGGGGGGCAAACTTTCAGGCAACCTTATTCCAAGATGCACCTAGCTCTGTGTACCTGCTGTCTGTGTTTATGCTGTGAGGCAAAACCATTCCCTGGCCTCCTTGGTTTCCTGTGGTGCTAAATGGAAGGGAAATTGGTAAGAGATGTAGCCAAGGTGCTGGTTCTCCAGGGGTTCCTTGTGAGCTGTAGGGTTCACACGATGTGTTACTGTGGCTGATGGCTTCAGCAGGAGGAGGCAGCAGCCAGTTATCGGTGCAAACGCAAGCACTGAAAGGAGCTCTGCAATGGGAATTCTCTGTAACTTCTTTCCCATGGTCCCTCTTTGTCTGAACAGACCTGATAAAGTCACTTTATGCACAGTGCATAGGTTTTTACACTTCTGTTGTATGCTCAGGAGTGAGGACAGATATAGCAGAGGTAGGACTGCAGATGCAGGTGGTATTATACAGCCAAAACGTTTTCCAACAGAAGAACAAATTTGCATTTATCAAAGATTTCAGTGAAGGGATTACTGATTTATGTTCCAGAAAAAGGGAGGATGTAAATATTTATTTTTAACATTTTTGCTATGAATCTTGGTTTTGAAACAATGGCTCAGTTAGGAATTTGCTTATTTTTTAAACATAGTAATATAAACATTGAAATTAAACACTTCCTGTTAACCCCCCAAAATGATTCTCTTCTTCCTAAGAGTTAAAAAGGACTCATGAATAAAAAGCAAAATCCTACATATCTGTAATTTTAAGGGTTGACCTACAGTGGGTCTTTTAATACACAACAGACTTGTAAATTCTGAGGAACTGAGCTTTCCTTCTAGCACATCTGTAAAGTGATGGTCCAAAATGCACATTTAAGTCTTTTACTAACATCTGAAAACACTCCGTCTGAGAGAAAATTCAAATTTTTTTTCTGTGAAATTATGAATTTGAAAATTTATATAGAAATTTAATATTGAGACTTGTTTGGAAATTTGTTTAATTTTTAGAAAAAATAAATTAACTTAAACCTTCTTCATTTTATGAGAGCAAATGCAACAGGAAGCCAAAGAGTGATCTTAAGTTTTGATTAAAGAAAACTTTCATTTGCTTCAAAACACAGTAATAGTCTAGTGCTGAACGATCTTTATTGATACAGTCATTTGGAATTAGAGCTGACATATAACTGTGTCTCCTAGGTGACTAGATGAGTGCTAGATAAAGAGTGCTAAAGAATTACGGTCTTCATTTTCAAAGCAGTCTATTGAATTAACAGCTTTGTTTATTGTGCTTGCAAACTCTGCCTTTCTTTGTTTAACAAGAGTAAATATTTCTAGAGATGTACACACGTATCACATTGTGTGGTGATAGAATTCAGATAAATACCTTCCCTGGACTATATTAAAATACCTGTATAATTTTTCGTGATCATTTCCTTCCAAGGATCACACAGTGTGTAATGTATGCAATTGCAAACTCTGCTGTGTTGGCCAAGAAAACTGCAACTTCCTTTCACAGTTTCTGTCCTCATTTGTAATGAGGCTCATGCTTTCATGAAGAAGAAGAAATTATTGCAACTAAATGATCGAGAAGTAAAAGATAGTGGCATCATCACTATGTCTGGCATTGCCTGGAGAAAAAAATTCTGTGCCATGCCATTTTCATCTTTATTACATCTGGCAGGGAAGTAATGCGGGCTCATGATGAGAGGTGGGGTGGGTACAGCCAAGGCTTCTCTGTGCAGATGAAGCACAGAGGAGGTGCTCTGCAGATGTCTTCACACATTTCCAGTGGGAGCATGCTCTGCAGTACGCAAAGCTAATGGGTGGACCACAGTCCCCGTTGGTCTCTTAGTAAATCTGTACCTAAAAGGAAAAATCTGGGAGTGCCATTGTGTTGAGATGCTAATCTCAGAGAACCTGGCCCCATTAAAGACAAACTATTATCATTTTTGACTTTCTGCAAGTAGTACGTTATAACCATACATGTGTACTGTTGCAGCAGAAGTTGCCATGACCTGGCAAGCCATGCCACTCTCCCTAAATGCTGCTGTTAGAATTAGCTGTCAGCAACAGCAGTAGCTACACCAACCTGAGAAATACTGTTTTTTTAAAAAGGGCATAATCTGTCTTTTCACCCTTCATTTTGATCCCCATATTACTTACCCTGAAAGTTTTATACTGACATCAGCAAATATCCGTCTGATTTTTACCTTATACATGCCATGAGTATTGATGATTTCAGCTCTGAAAAATTAATTCCAAGCTTGTTGCTATCGTGCTTTTGGTCTCAAAGAGAAAAGCATTTTTATGTCTGCTCAATGCAGGTAAGTGTGTCTCTCTAATTTTTTAAAAGACTGAATCTTAAAATACAGAAAACAACAGCAGTCAGCCAGCCAGCTAATTCAGAGCCTGAGCATGAAACTGAATGTGAGCTGAAGTACTCTGCTTCTCAAGATTGCAACTTTCCTAAATATTTTTTCCCCTTGTATTTAAGATTGCTTAGAAAGAATAACCATACCCAAATTACATATGTACCATTTAGACAAGAGGAGAGGGTTTTGTTGGTGCTGATGGTGGTGGTTTTGGTTTGTTTTCTGTTTTATTGGTTTTTTTAAAGTACTGACCTCTAAATCTTGCTTGGAGCTCTGCATTTATCCAAGTCTGCCTTAGAATATTATTATATGATTATCACAGATAGGAAGTTTGGAACTTGATTTGAAGAAAGCCATGGAAAAAAAGGGGACAACTTTGTGAAGGAAAGCAGAAAAGACTGCTTCTGAGTGATGGTGTGTTCACTCCGTGCTTTCAGGTAGACTAGAAAGACTAGCTGAAACATTTCAGCCATGTTGCATCCTCACAAAATCGCTTCAGACAGCATCACTCAAGCTCAAGTTCTGGTAACCCAAAGAGGAGACTGATCTAACTAGTTACTTTGAAACTTGATGTATTTTTGTCTGCCTGGATCTATGTTTTGCACCAAACATTTGCTGCAAATGCTGCAAATTCTCTGGTTTGAATCTAGAAAAGGCCAGAGAGCAGATTGCCAAGAGAGAAGCTCATATATTATGGATGAAGTCAATATAAAAATCCCAGACAGATAAAGGAATTAAATCCCATTATGCAGATTTTACGCATAAAACATGAAACAACAGCTGAGTTGTTACAATTGGCATTATTCCTTAAGTACCCCAATAAACAGAGGCAAACTCAGTGGCAGATATTGTACACAATTTGTGAAATTTCTCAGACTAAACAGACTTCTGTGGTGGTGTAAGTTGTTTCTTACTGCAGCTGCATGCATCTGTAGAATTAGTTGAGATTTTGTATAGCCCTGTGGTTTTTTTCTTTTTTTTTTTTCCCAAGTATACCTTAAACCCTGACTAATTTAACACTGTTAGCTTTTAAAAAGAGTTTCCTACCACACACAGACAGCCCAAGAAAAGAATTTGTTCCTGAGAATGTGACATTTGAAGACAAGACCACATTCTTCTGAAGAAGATAAAATCCCAGGACTATGTGCCTGGTGCATGGCTGGATGTTTCCTCTAAGAAACAAATGCTGGTTTACCTTCTAGAGAAAGAGTTACAGCAAAATTTTGTAGGATGGGGATGAAGACAACTATTAACTGCTTTTATGGTAGCATGCAGCCTAAAAGGAGTATAACCACTGGAAAATTAGTAGATATAAGATGAATGTATGACCTTGTGTCCTAAAGACAAATTCTTGCTCATTATCACTTGGTCATATGAACTATCTGGAGACAGGTGGTTGGAGCTCAGAGGTAGCTGAAAGTCTCCCTGATGTCATTCTTGTGCTTGACAATTTGCAAAGCACCTTCTTGCTCTCCATGTCTTAAGCCCACCTTGCAGGATGCAAAGAGACAAAAGCACCCTCTTCATTACGCCTTTATGGGAGTGGGAAAAACCCTTCATTCCCCTTGTCTGGGGAAACAAGGCAGGATTTGCCCCATAGAATGCTAACTTTACAGAGCCTTTTTTCTCTGACTGCTTTTTTTAATTGAATGCTAGGAGTGATTTCTCTAAGAATGCAGAGAGCAACCAGTCTGGAATACCAAAAAATGGGACCTTGTTAATTAACCAAGCAATCGTCAACTTGATTGAATCTCTTTGAAGTTTTCCAGCAACTACGTGCACACTGTATGCAAAAAGATTAGTAAAGGGAGAATGCCAGTGTTGGCAGTAAGGTCAACGTCTTGATCAATAATAACTCAGCCTGAGCAGACATTTAATCTAAAAGAAAGAGGTCATCTCCAATCAGGCCTTTTAAAGAGATCGACCAACAAAATCTAATCACTGATTACTGAATATTTAGTCAAGCAGTGACCTTGCTTACCGTTGTTTAATCATACATTATTAGCGAATTCCTCCGTTCAGCTCCAGCCTGTGAATTAGATTTTGTCCTAATTAATATCATAACTGTTAAAGAAGAAAGACCATTACAATTAATATGACACTGACTTCATAGGAATCTCAGAATAGCCCAGGGCCAGCAAAATCAAATCCAAAACCTGCTGAATCTTTCAGTCTCCATATAATTCCTAACAAATGTTTCTTCAGCCTGTTCTTAAGGACCTCCAATGATAGACAGCTGACAGTTCACAACACAGCAGAATGTTGTAACATATCTTTATCTCATGTGCTGGGGGGAAAGTAAGGAAGGAATATGTCTTTTCTTAGGTAAGTTGAAGAACAGCATCTTGCTACCAAATCTGTCATCAGTGTTAATAATGAACAGATTGCAGTCCCACTAGAAGCCAGGTAAAATACTAGAAATCATATGTTCACATAGTGTTTGTATTATTGATATCTCATTAAATTTTTAAGAACCTAGTGTAAGGAGACGTGTTCACACTGGGTAGCAGTAAAACAGCCAGCAGGCTGAATGACAATGAAGGGGAAATAGTCTTCAGCTCCAATGTCATCTTACTGTTATAAGGTGACTTACCTCCCACAATCCCGACTGAGCAGAGGTGATTAGGGATAGGAAATCACTCTGAGGTTCGCAAACATTGTCTCCAGAAGAAACTAAGAACATCTGTATCCATATGCCCTGAGTTAATGAAGTTGCAAGTCATTCAGGCTGCATCTGTATTAGGAAAGAAAACCAAACCCCAAATCAAAAAATAATCGCACGTCCAGACTTGGGATAACTATACTTTATTGGCTCAGAGAGGGAAAATGCATTTTAAGGCCAACATTACATCCAGGACTGTGAAAACAAGATTTTGCTGTGAAAGATGAATCCCCAGCTCTAGCATCTATGATATGTGTCAGGTGTTCTGGATAAGAGGTGCTAACCTGCAATAAAACTACCTTTCTTTTTTAAATTTAGGCTAGAATTGTGCTTTGTAGTTCACTTTCTTGTGCCCCATGGTTTCCAAATGCATAAGAGCATGATACAGAAGCACAGAAATTATAGCTTTGGTTCATCTTCAAGCCTGTGAGCAGGTGGAAACCTGGGCTGCTCTACTTCTCCCTGAAAGCAGTAAAGCTGCACAAATCAGCCCATGCAGGAATCCCTCCTATGGGGTCTCATCTGTGCATGGACAAGTGGCCTGTTCTCCATCAAGCACCAAAACAATATAGGGATGCTTTTACTCCTCACCATGTTTTGGAAGGAGTTACCTCAGCAGGCCCAAACCAGTGGCCCCCACAGCTAAGCATGGACAATTGAGAGCAGACACCGAAACGTCACGGCATCTCAGCAGGGTGAATCCCGGCAGCTCCTGACTGTGCTTGTCCTTTGAGATGCCGTTGGTGAGCTGTACCTGACACGGTGCCTGTGCCAGACCTCTCGGTGTGAAACGTGCACGTAACGGCTGTGTGCCAAGCAAAGCCTGCTCAGAGGCTCTTGTGCCAGGACCAGGCTCGGTGCTGGTCTGCAGCGGGAGGCTCTGTATACTTCTCATGTTCTTACAGGGGAATTGTCTTTCCTGCCAGTCTCACCAGCATTTGCTTATTTCTTACACACTATACTAACGATTGCTTATGGGTCTCTAAGCCCTAAAATGTGTTTGTATTTTCTCGCCTGAGCATATCAAGTGTTCCCACCAGACATGCTACCTAACTCTGCATGCTTTGCCTCTGTGTCCTTTGACCATCGCAGTTACAATAGTGCCTTACTGACATCGGCTTCCTTTTCGGGGCAGTGCTTGCCCATTTCATGTGTTAAAATTCAGCAGTGATCCATGAAATGCTGCACCAGGCACTAAATTAGAATTTTCTTCTCTCTTTTAAAGGGAAAAATTAAAAAGGGGAAGGGGGGAAGAGAGAAATAACTAGATCTTGTTCTGTTTGAATTGGTAATTAGTAACTAATTTTTTGTTTGTTTTGAAGTCTTAATATCAGTCTGCTTTTGTATTGAAGTCATTTCTTATGAGGGAGAAATTGTAATACTTTGTATCTGTTGGTCTCAGACTTTTGGAATTGATATTCTCACACAAATTTAGAACTGGACACTGATGAGAAGTCTCCCAGCTCAGAGTCATACAGTCTGTGTTGGATCTAAGGAAAGACAGAGATGTCAGGTTCTGCTTGGTGATCTTGAGAGTCATCGCTTCACTGTTTGGTACCTCAGCTGTCCAACCAAGAAAGCTAAATATACATCAAGATCACAAGCAAAACTAAATGATGCCCTGTAATTGACCTCAATTGGTGCAAAAACTTATTTGCTGTACTGCTTCTTTCCTTCAAATGGCTGTCCAAGTAGGCAGTCACACTGGGGCTTCATTTTATATGCAAAGAAAAAGTTGCTTTCTCTGAAGGACCCATTGGAACTTAGCCTTCCAAATCTGCAAATATTAGACCTAAAATCTACTGAAATCTGGGAAGACACTGGTCTTGCAGAAGCCAATGTTATAACATCACACAAGTTGATATGCTGTTTACTGTGTCCTCCAGTCGGGCTAAAATTAGTCAAATGTTTGTTTTCATAAATCTTTTAAATATTTTACATGGTTATTGAACTCACGTTTATGATGTTTTGATAAATGAACATTTTAGGAATACTTTAAATATTGATTACATGTCTGATAACCAGTCTTGGGAATGATTTTAATTTTCAGATGGAGTAACTGCTACAAGTAGAGACAATGAGTCAGAATTAGTTAAACTTATGCCCTAAGGTTTTCAACCATTTGGCTAAAATGAAAATAGGGAGGAAAGGGAGGAGTTGAACCACAGCAAGCTATGTGAAGCTGGGTTTGTTTTATTGTCAGGTAAGTAGTAAAAACCTCACATAGTTTCTGACGCCACAAAAAGATTTCTGTGGGGGACTTCTTTTCTGTCATTCCATACTGTATGTGTGGGGTTTTTTTATTGTTGGGTTAATGCTTTCATTCCCCTATCCTGAGCGGAACAGAATCCTCAGTTCTCAGTAGAGTTAAGGGATGTTGTGGGTGCTCAGAAGGATGGGTGCTTTTGAGATGCAGGATCTGTTGGCTTCTGAGTGCCATTAACAGCTTGATGTCAACAATAGCTTCCTGGGAAAAGGAAAAATAGCCCTTCTGCTTAGCTGGTGCTGGTTGAGCATCTGATTTCCTTTTATATTTATTTTATATCACAACAACACAACATTTCAGACATGGATACGTAAGCAGAGCTGATATGAGTAGGAATTTTGTGTGTGTGTTTGCATGTCCTCCTGTGTACACTGTATAGGAATTTTTCCCAGAAATAAATTAATTTACATTAAATTAAAATATTGGCAGGGAAAATCCAGCAAAGGCTTTAATCTCTAAGGTGCTGTGCTGCCATGATAGAGTAGCCTGTCCACATATGCAATCTCTCTCTGAAATACCCTGGGCTAAGCAGAGCACATCAGCAGGGGAAGCTAGAAAAGGCAGCAGAACTTGTTCCTATGCAGAAACCTGAGATTTTATGTCCCAGATGGTAGTTTTGTGGACCATTATAATGCCCCAGACTGATTCAGTAGGTGAAATGAAAAAATGAAAATAACCTTATTGCCAAAAAAAAAAAAAAATATGCTGATTTGGGAGCTCAAGATCTGGCCCTCACTACAGACCAACTGCTGTGATTTATGTGATGGTATGGTGTGATTAACTTTCCCCTGGATCATTAGAGAGTCTCTGTGGGTGTTGATGTGGCAGTTACTGTTCTCAGCTGGAAGGAGAGTCAGCAATAAACAGCCAGATGGGGGGAAAAGGGGAGAAGGAAATTCTTAATCAGAGCTGAATTTTTAGATTAAAACTGCACAGATTTTAGGTCAACTAAAAAAAGTGCTTACTTTGTTAACCCCAGAGACTTCAGTTGTCTTTATAACAGCAGGAAGCAGATCTGTCACCTGGCTTTAAGTCCATGTCTGCAGTTTGCAGAGGTCTTGAGCAAGCTCTGGTAGTGCCAGCTCATTTCCAGACCCAGCACAAGCACATTTGCAGGAGGAGGCGGGGAATGTGTGTGTTGCATTGTTTTGTGGGGTGGTGGAGCTGGTGCTCAGGATGTGTGGGTAGGACAGTACCCCACTCCTTGGCCTTTTCAGTGATGGAAGTTTTTTAAAAAAATAGTCAGGTGAATTTCATCGTGACAGGACTGTAATTTGCATTTGGCACTAACTCACATCATCTGCTACTGTTTTACTGCTAAGCTGGGTTTAGAAAGGAAAGCTTTCACAGTCATTATGGATGTCCTAGGCTTGAACCCTTTTTTGTTCAGTCACAATGTTTCACAGAGGTGTATTTACTTTTAAAGAAAAAGTGATGAGAGGCAAAGGTTCAAATTTCTGCTCTTCCCAGTTTAGAGGCATTAATAGGAGAGTTGGCTGGAAACACATGCTTCTAGGTTTTGGAAAAAAACCCAAAGCTAACAAACCCAAGTTTTTTCAACATAATTTTAGTCTAATGCAGAATAAAAATGTAACTTTTTGAAGCATCTGAAAGACAGGGGGTACTTGTCCTTGAGAAACATTCTTCGAATTCACAGAATAATAGAATCACAGAATGGTTGAGGTTGGCAGGGACCTCTGGAGAGTATCTGGTTCAACCCCCTGCTCAAGCAGGGCCACCTACAGCCGGTTGCCCAGGCCCACGTCCAGATGGCTTTTGAATACCTGCAAGGATGGAGATTCTACAACCTCCCTGGGCAACCTGTGCCAGTGCTCGGTCACCCTCAGAGCAAAAAAGTGTTTTCTGAATTTCAGATGGAGCCTCCTGTGTTTTACTTTGTGCCCATTGTCTCTTGTCCTGTCACTGGGCACCACTGAAAAGAGCCTGGCTCCATCTTCTTTACACCCTTTAGGTGTAAAGGGTGTCCTCTTGGCATCCTTCCTTCAGGTATTTATACACTTTAATGAGACCCCCCTGAGCCTTCTCTTCTCCAGGCTGAAGAGACCCAGCTCTCTCAGCCTTTCCTTACAGTAGAGATGCTCCAGTCCCTTCATCATCTTAGTGGCTCTTTGCTGGACTCTCTCCAGTATGTCCATGTATGTCTTGTACTGGGGAGCCCAGAACTGGACACAGCACTCCAGGTGTGGCTTCACCAGTGCTGAGCACAAGGGAGGGATCACCTCCCTCGACCTGCTGGCAATGCTTTGCCTAATGCAGCTCAGGATACCATTCTCCTTCTTTGTGGCAAGGGCACATTTCAAGATAAGTTGTGGTTTTTAGTTACTTTTATTTTGGTTTTGAAGTTCACGGTCATGTAGTAGTAGTCTGCAATCCAGAGGTCTGGGGTGTGCAGACCTTACTGAGAGCAGACCTTGTAGCTTTGAATGCTTTTAATTGCTTCAATCTACTCTCCTACCCCCCGGTTTCCCCTGTCCTATTGTGTCTTTTGCAAAGCCTATCTGTATGTTGTGTGCCACTGACAAAAAGGCTGTGGCGCAGATTTTTACATTCAGACAATCAGGATGAGTTTAGAGAAGATCAATGCAGGGGCAACAAACTGTGAAATCACTATTACAAAGGACTCATTCTGTAAAAGAATACAGCAAATCATGTTAAAACATATGCTTGTGAGAGGGCTCAGCCACCTTAGTTTTGCAAGTGGGGTAATGATTCAAATCGGATTGTAACATTTTACACTGGACTCTAAGGCTGTAAATTTTAAGACGGTGTGCAGTAGTGAATGGTAAACTGTGCTGAGCCCTGTTTCCTAAACTCTCCTGGTTACTTTACAAAATATTTTAGATTTTAATGTTTCTCAGCACAAAGATAATGTGCTTTTGAAAAATCACTGTTATAAAAGCATATGGCATAGTAGCCAGTCATACGTGTCTTTGTGATACCTATGCCATCCAATTAAGCTTATAAACCTCTTTACCAATACATTTCCATCAGAGATGTGTCTCTCTCAAATAGGCATCATTGCCGTAAATCATGGTTGAAACACCAGACCACAAAAAAGTGTCTCTCATGCTCTTCCAAGTGTGGAGTTTCAGTTTTACATGGTTTCTTCTATAGCATCATTCACAGTGATGTCAGCTTGTCCAGTTTTCCCCTCCCAGAGGCCCAGAACTGAAAATACTTGCATCTGGATCAGTGACAGGTCTGAGATTTACTGTCTTGTGAACCATCACAGCTAGACACCGCAGCTTGCTGTCATTCAAAAATCATTACTCGCTACTTCTCAACAAAATAAGGCCTTGGTTTCAAAGTCCCTATATTCAGGAAACGTGAATCTTAGCATACCTGAATTATTGCATGTGGCTTATAGAAAGCTCTAACACTTATTAATTGTTGTTTCCGTCCATCTAAGGCTTTTACGATTATCTCTTACTATAGTATTAGCGCTTGACTTTACACATTGAGAATTTAATGAGAAAAAAGACCTTAGTCTTTCTGTAAGACACACAGCAATTCTGAATGGTATCTTGTACTTAGGTTGTGTTTCTCCCTCTGCCACAGAGAACATTTACATATAAATTTTCCACCTATAGATAATTTTATCTTTCCTTATAAAATGTCACATCTTTAACTGGTTTCTTGTGAATTTGGTACGCTTCACATGTTGTTGTTAGATAAATACAGCTTTAATATTTAGGGTTTGAGGTAACTCAAAAGTCACAAGACCAAGTGTAGGAAATGACAAAACTGCATGAATGCTCTCAATAATTTTGGGAGAAGAGCCCTTAATTGTCAAGTTGCTTTAATTAAGAGGGAGGCCAAACTGGGGGTTAGTGGGACTGGGGACACCTAGTAGCTGTTACAACTTCAATCATTATTAAATTATTTACATGAAGTAGAACTCGCATCCCTTCCTTGCATCCCTAGTGGCTAACCCACGTTTGCATCAGCAGGAGCTTTCACTCAAGTCTCTTCAGCCAGGAGAAAAAGCTGAGCCAAATCCTCCTTCACTGTGGGTGGAAAGGAAAGGCATTTTCTTGCTCTTGCTTTGTAAACATTGCTGTGCGCCTCCTTTGCCTTTTACACAGTTCATCGAAATCAGCACATTTCGGTTTGGACCTATTGGACTGTTCCATTTAATATACTGATTTTTTTTCTGGGGTTTTAATTTCAGCAAGGAAAACAAAAATGCAAGCAAATCTGATCTGATGAAGACTAAAGCATGTTGCTTGATTGTCTCTCTTTTGCAGTTGGATAGCCCTCACAGTGGCAAACAAATCCTCTCTCCTGAACAGACCTTGCTGAAGAGTCCTGCACTGCTCTGAACTGAAAGCTCTCTTTTTGTTTGAGTGACACTATCACTCAGTTTTCTGACCTAAGTCAAGCACAGTCTTGCTTGAATGACTGATCTTCTCTGTACTGTGTTTGCCTTATGCAGTGCAAGCAGGTGCATGACATGAGAGAGAATTAAAATGATGTTTATAGATCAGTGTATGCCTTTTAGACAACATACGTTCAGGACATGATCCTGAACTATCAATGATTTTACAGAGGGAGTCTTACCTGGTCAAGAAATACAGATGTTGAGTCTTAAGTGGAGCTGCTCAATTGATTCCCCAGTGCCATTGCTGGTTCTCATGAACCGTAAAAATTTGCTGGGTATTACTTAGTTCTGCTTTTTAACAGACCTTGTAACACTATGCAGACAGTTTTCGACACCAAATCTCATCTCCTATCTTTTAAAAATCATTGTTCTATCTTTATAGCGACAGAAGTCTAGCAGGGAGTAAGGAGGTTGTATCACTTTGCACAGTAATGGGGGAGAAGAAAGGGAATTGTCTATAATTTGTTTTTCCATCCAGACAAGTCAAGCTAAGTTATGATGAGAATGGTGCAGCAGTTATGATCACCTACCGTTTTATAGCTGATGTGATTGTTTTTATGAAGCCTATAACATTTTTAACAGTGCTGTTGTGCTGATCATTGTTCCTGTCTCAGCAGAACAATATTACTACAGTCAAGTCAATTCAACTTGCAAGCAGGACTTGCTGCTGGCAGGGTGCGAGAAGAAATCACGCAGAGGGCTCTCTTTCCTTCCTCAGATGCAGGGAGAGGACAGGAGAGCAGGGACACTGGTTAGTTGGACGAACCCTTCAATGAATTATTCAAAGATATTTTTTCTTTTCCTTTTGGCAAAGTGACGAACGATTCTGCCACATTTCAGATAGATAGCAGCCTGCTATTTAGTGTGACTCTTCAGCTGTTATTGTTCATGCAGTGTTTGGGTGAAGGGCACAAGCATGGCTAAAAATAAAGACTGGAAGAAAGAGTCTTTTTTTTTTTTTCATTGATCATTCTGAGTTTTTGAAGGTGCTGCTTTGCAGAGTCACACAAGAGTCAACATAGTGCTGGCTACAGCAGCCCCACAGCAGAAGGAGAAGGCGGGTGGTGGTGGGGTGACGAGGAGGGGCAGAGAGTACATCTCCCATTCTTGCAGTTCTTTAGAGCTCAGTTCTTCTGCCTGCATACTAGTGGCCCTCATTTAACTGCTTACCTCATTGCTCCTATTTCTTGTCTGAATTGCAGCAGAACATGACTTGTAAGCAAATGAGTAGCATCTTCCTAGCAAGTGGTGGGGTCAAGTGCTGTGCCTGCTCCTCTGCTGGTGTTAGTGGCCTTGCTGAAAAATCTTTCTTACCACCTACAACTCCCTAGACAGCTCAGCAGTCTTGACCACTGCGATAAGAAGATAAACTCAGCCTGCTTCTGGGGTCCTTGGATATTCCTCAGGTCATGTGGTTGTCTCCCTGCTTATTCCCCAGTTCCACGCAGCAGAGATCTGATGGATGTTTTGGTGGTGGAAAATAGCTACCTCACCTGCTTACAACTTGTCTAGGCCATTGTCCCTGTGCCTAGAGCACTGAAATGGTGCCAAACCCAAATTTTTTTCATTCTCTGTCACCATTGTCTATAATTTATAGCTTCTTAGTATAGTCTCCCATTTACCTTGATGTTACCTTGGAGACTTTGCTTCAAAGTCAGTGAATTTATACTAGTTGAAAAAGATTCTCATGTCTGTCATTCCTTTTTCTGCAGTGTGTCCTCCACCATTTTTGCTTTCCACCATCTGCCTGCTGCTGGTCTGATGTCAGGACTTCTTTTAGAGTCTACTGCCTGGTTTGACAGTTGTCCTGGTGTTTTGGCCCCAGGAGGCATTTTTAAATCAATCTTTCCTTTTTTTAGCAGAGTGTTAGTTAGTCTAATAAAGGATATTAATTCTGAAAGAATGTGAAAAAACAGACAAGCCACATGAACCCTGTTGTAGATGAAAATCTGTGTTATGGAGGCAGGTGAAGAGGAAACTCTACCATGCTTTTGTCTTGCCCTTCAGCTTCTGGAAATTATTCCTGGGAAAAGTTGCCACTTTCTGAAATATATCTAGGTTTAGTGTAAAAGAGACCACTGCTCTTTTTTATATAGCAGTTGTTTGGAAATGGATATTTAGATAGACTAAGAACTCTGACCTACAAATAAAAGCACAAGATTTTGCACAGCTAGAGGAAACTGTTTAGCAAAATAGCCAGAGTCCAGAACTGGTTTTATGTACACAGGTGTAATTCCTGTGGAAGTTACTGGGAGTTGCAAATAGTTTCTGCAGGCAAAAGTGCCTGAGGAATTAGTATTTCTTAGTCTAGGCTAATACAGTGGGCAGAAGAAGCCCAGGAGACCGACCAGAAGTTTGGTAGTTGATGTGAAATGGGATTGCCACTACCAGGACATGCAGAGAACTGAAAGTCTCCTGAGGACAAGTTCTTGTAATCTGGTTCTGTAAGTGAGCATTATGCTGTTGACAAGGACAGCAAATTGTCTGGTCTTGTAGTGGAAATTAAGGAGTGGAAATGTTTGCAATGTTTTGCTTTTTAAACATATGTGTGTATAGAAGTGTCTGTGAGCATCTCTGTACACATGGTTTAAAAGAGTTTTTAAACCAGTGGTGAATAACTGGCAATATAAGATACCAGGCTGAACTCTTCTGCTTACACCAGGTGAGATTTAAAGAGCTAATGGACACTGTGGAAAGAATGAGGAAGAAACTTCTGGTTTTGGCTAGTACTGTCCTCCTTTTACCAAAATAAGTTGTGACATCCAGGCCTGAGTTTGAATTAACAACTGCTGCATGACTGCACCAGCAGTTTCCAAGTCATTTATTTTAAAGTGCTCTAGGATACTTGGAGTACGGAAGGTGTCATAGAAAAACAAGTTTTGTTTCATTCTGTTTGACACTTTGTTTTTGAGCTTATCACATTATAATGGTACGTAGAGATATTAAAGTTTACTGAAGGTCTTCTGTATATGCATATGTGTTTATGCAAAAAACCCTGTGGTATAGTTAGGGAAGACTGAAAATAAATGAAATATGAATCTCAAAGCAACAGGTCCTTGCTACTCCTTTATAAGACTCAAAATTTCCTAGTTATGATGCCTTTAGCTCCCATTAAATCATTAATGATCCATTTAAACTTGAAGACTGTATGTGCTTTTATGTAACGTGTTCCCCTCTAAGGTTACTGCCTAATGATTTAATAAACAGAGGCCATATTGGAGGGTAAAACTGCTGCATTTCATGATATGAGAGCTTTGCTTTCTTTTTCCATTCACATAGTTGCATTCTGGAATATACTTTAAATGTACTTACGTAAAATACATGTAGGTATGTGTTGCACATGTATGGGCCTAACTGTTGGACACACAAGAAGTATGCCTTGGACAAAATATATTAATGCTACTAGAGATCTCACCCTCACACTTTTGTTTTGCCAGGTCACAGAGCGCCTGAAGCTATAGATTTAACATTCAAGTGCATGGTTCTAGGAAACTGTTCAGCACTCTCACCTCTGGTTGGTTTTGCTGGCAACCTGTATTGGCAACATCTGGCCCCTGATTGGCTTTGATGTGGGTTTTCCCAAGCTTTCAATATATTGCCTTGGAAAGATGATTGTTCTCTTTATTAAAATAACCTGGTTGAAACAAAGACTCATGTCTGCCACAGATTCCGAATGAAGAGAGAGAAGAAAAAGTTGTATCCAGCCTGTGAGCCACATGAGTAAGTGTTTTAGCACAGAGGGTCTGGCAGGTCCAAGTTTGCAGAGCCCTGTGGAAGTCAGAGGTGAGCAGGGGTTCTGGATTCTAGCCCAGTGGAGCTACGGGCGCCTCTGTGACCACAGGCAGATAATTAAATCTCCCTGCCCCTTGCCTGGTCCAACACGAAAACTGGATGAAAGACAAGACCTGGTTAGATGCTGGATGCTGTCTCTGAATGGAATTTTCTTAGGTGGGGTAAATGCAAACAGCAGTGCTTTTACCAAAGGCCTGGTGCACTCCTATCAGAACATGTGCAAGTGAAATGTGAGGCCAACAGCTGTATGTCTTAATTTAGTGTGCTGCCATTGGAAATAGTTTTCTGATTTTAGAAATACGGTGCTAGATAGCTTTTTTCGTAGTGCTGTGTTTCTCCTTTATGTGAGGGTTGCCCAGAGTCTGTTCAATATGGGGGAAGGGGCAGAATTTATTTGTGAGACTCATAATACAAATTTTGTGTCATTTTCCTTTGTTTCTTAAGTGGATGACATGGCTTGACATCTGTGGAGGAAGAGATATAGGTGATGTAAATACTGCTTTGTGTAAACTTCTGTTCCTGATGACTCTGTAACACAAAGGGAGAGCAGGGGTGGGAAGATTCAGTGACATAAGGTGGTAGAGCACAACTGCCCTCCTGAATGGGGGAAAGCTCCTGTGGAGGAGAAACACTTTTTATGTGGCAATGTTACACCCTTCCAGCAATTCCACCACCGAGGAGTCACATCTGCACACCACCTGAGCACCTCAAATATATGCTACTAGAAACATGAACTGGTTGTGGGTCTGAATCCAGAAGCACTTTCACCATGGACTCGTGCACCTGGGAGGGGTGGCTAATTGTTTTCAGCATGTCTAGGAATTTGTATTGTTTTCAGAAGGTTTTTATGACACATGGAAATCCACGTTAAAGAGAATTAACAGGTGGATGGGAATTGCTCTTTTGCTCATTGGCGAGAAGTCAGAAATGGAAAATGTGACATGAAACATGCTCCGAGGGATGGGAAGAAAGGGTTGCCATTGTGCAAAAGGGGGTTCAGCAGGCATGTGGGAGGTCTTGTTTTTCACTGGTGGTGTGAATTTTATTTGGACCTCTTGTGGGCTTACCTCCCTCCTCCTCTTTTAGGATGAGTCCTGGTGTGATAAAACTTGATATGGCATAAAGTGAATTGTGGCAAAGCCAAGGCTGTGCAATAGAGAATGGTTATTCCTAAAGGGAAAGATAAACTCTTTTCATGCTGAAGCTGAGATCCCTCAAGCATTTCTGTAGAAGAGAAGGTGAGTTCGCCACTCTGGAAATACAAGTGGAAATTCTGGCTCTTTGTAACAGTTTAGAGCAGGCACTGGGAGTACCCTCTTGAGAAGAAACTTTATTTCTGAAAGTGGATCAGGATTCCTAATGCAGCTCTTTCACAGCACAGTTGAAGCAGTGGGGTAATTTCCCCCTTTTCTTTTCTTTTCTCTCCCAATTTATCATGGTTCTGACTTATAAAGGGAGTTTTTTGGGGTAACATTCACTTTGGAGAAATGCAGGTTCCAAACAGAAGTTGACAATATCTTCCATCCTTTCTGTCTTTACTCACTTCCCATGACTTTGCTTTGGTCTCTCAGCTGGCTGTCTCTCCACATTGTCTGTTGGTTTATAGGAAGAGCAAGCATCAATACCTGAAGTGTGAAATTTAGTCATTATAAGCATACTGTCTTTGATTATGTATTGTATATGATATATAATGGATCACACGCTGTTTTATTTAAGCAATAGTGACAAGATATTCTGAGGGAGTCTTCCACTTTAAAACAATTTAAAATTTTACTGAAACACAACTTCTTTAGCTTTCTACATCACAGCAGCTTTTGTTAGGTTGCTTCCTGATGCTTCAGATACCACAGTCAAAACTCCCACCATACTGCAAGCTAGCATGACAATTTCTTCTTCAGCCACTATTAAATTCAGGGCAGCAGATCCACCATCTGCAGCCCATCTGCTGGCCCTAGCTTTTAAGATGCAGACTTCAACCATGAACAGCTAAACCCCACAAATTGTCAGTAATGAAGAGTCCATCATAATCACTCAATGTGTCCAACACCTGTGTGAGCAAAACGATGAAGGAATGACTTTTGCAGGAGAGCGGATATAGGATTAGATGGAGCGTTACCTGGGGCCAGGATGGAAATATTTAAGTGTTGAATGTTTAGAATGGAAAGTTGCATTCATTGTAGCACTTTGTAATGAATGGATGACACATCAGTATAGCTATTTACATAATGCATATGGTAACAAATGGTTAACATGCCTGCCGGTCTATTCCTTGCAGCAAATAATCAACCCAGAAAGTCATAGAGCAGCACACATTTCATTTGGCAGCAGGTTCCTTAAAGAACTGAGGGTGATGCTTAAAACCCAGCATTTTTTTATAGGCTTGCTCACAGCCATGCCACATATGTATGCAGACTCACACAGAGGTCCTACTTTGTTCAATGTCCCCAGTTGTTTACAACCTGAACTGGAGGGATGGTGCAGCACAGCTGCTTTTGCACAATCTCTCCCTAATGACCAGGATACCCTCAAAGCATTTTGGGTAAATTATTCTTGTAAATAACCTGCATGTTTTCCTTTGCTGATAGGGCATGTGGCTACCCACTTCATTGCTCTGCCAGAGAGGACTCCATTATCTGCATGATGCTGCAAAACAGAGAATTAGTTGAGACCACAGGGTACAATTTTTTTGTTATAAATCCTGAGGATCAGTGTTAGGAGTCACTGTACCTCCCATTTCTGGCACAGGCATGGAATCCTGCATTACTAAAACTACAAGCATGTCTATTTAAGACTCTGTCACATGTCATAGAGTGTGTAGTCTGTGTTTCCATGGAGTACTTCTAGCCAGCCATAGTGAAGTGTGCCCAGCACTTTGTGGTAGTGTCCTGCAATGGGGCCAGGTAAAATGCCACTACAGATACATTGCTGCAAGGTTCAATGAAAAATGCCTTGAGGATGGTACAGCAAGAGGAAGAAATTAATTGGCATAAAAAATGAAGATTACCAGGCAAAATGGTAAAGGAGAACTGTTTTTTGTGGAAGGAAGATAAAATACACAAAGAAAGTGGGAATGAGAATTTGGATGTTAGCAGATTGTAGCTTGTGCCCTGGGGATGAGGGTTGTGACTTGATGGAGAAGGTGATGGGAAGTCACAGAAGGGTGATGACTGGAAGAATGACCTACACTGAACTTCTGGCTTAGGAAGTGAGACAGAAATGGAGCTGCTTAAAGAAATGGAAGGTGCTATGCCCCTGGGAAATGATCAAAATATTTAGCAGTTGAAGCAGTAATATTACAGAGTTGATATCAAGACAAGAAACAGTTTTCCCTCCCCTTCTCCTGTTAGGGTTTTTCCTTTTACTTATTTGGGGTTTTGTTTGGTTTTTGTATTTAAATTGAAAAAGATATATACATACACGCACATCTCATTTATTATATTAAAACATATGTATAATATAGTATATATTATATGCACACAATTACAAACATAAAATTTCCCACAGACTATAAGATCCCTGCATCTGCTGAGGAAAAATGATACTCTTGTCACTTTCAAAACTGAGAGTGGTAGTGAAGTTGAGTAGGATGTTAGTGTCAGTGAGAAGATGCAGAAGCCATCCATGTCTCTAATTCTGAACAGGCATGATGGAAATATTGTCCTTGTACCAGGATGGCAGGAGCCGTTGGTCTGTACAGGAGTTCAGCAGGACCCCAAGCATGGGTCCTTCAGAACCACGCTGTGGATTCAGCAACACATTGCTGAAATCAAGATGTTCCAAATAAAAATAGAGATTTTTGGATGTTTTTTTTTTTTTTTTCTAAATTTCCAAACAGGTTTGGAAACTCACAGCTGAAAAGATCTAGGAATCTGGGAAAACTGGAAATGTAAAGAATGCTTTCATTTTTCTTCTCTATAATGAAGAGAAGTGAATATCCTTTTCATCTTCTCTGCAAGGATATTGTTGAAAAGAAGTTAATTTCAACTGACTGGCAGATTTGAAAAGAGTCACCAGCTGGGCGGCATTTCAGCAGCAGAAGTCTGTGGGGTTGAAACACCTGTGTCAAGATTTCTGAGACTCCAAAGCCTATATTAACATTATTCTAATACATTTGTTGTCAGTCTTTTTTCACTTGCAGCATTTTCTGAAGCAGGTGTCAGCCCTTACACAGAGAATTCAGTCCTAGTGACAAAAATTTTCCTTTTCTTGGCTGACTTTTCACTGACTCAGTAGAAGTGGACAGAGGTCCTCAGGGTCTGCAGAGAATACACTGAGAGTGACTGATCTAATGTAAAATGAATCAGTCATGTGTAGCGTGTCCCAAGAAATTCTTTTATCACCTTTTCAATGACCATAGATCAGCCTCCAGCCTTGTCATATGTAATGGTAGTCAAAATTCTAAAATTTTGCATGAAAGTGTTAAATTGAATGACCTTGAATTGCTGGGGTTTACACTGCATGTTTTTTGAGTAGCTGAAGGTGATGAAAGGTGGTAAAAGCCAAAGGTGATGAAAGTAGAATAATAAAGGTTCTACTCTTACTTGCTAGCTTCAACTCAGGATATTTGTGTGTACTTAGCTAAAAAATTGATTTATCTAAAGGCATTTGTGGATTAGTCAACGCAGTCATTATCCTATATCCAACAGTATCATTGCAGTTATGAGTGTGTCACTGCTTTTGTTGTCAGCCTCCCATCTAAAGGTTTTAAATGTGGATGAAAGATTTAGTTTGGACTGGAGATTGTAATCAAATGGATGGTCACTTTTTAAGGGCCTTAGCAGGTTTTTGGACCTCCCTGCCCACTGTGACCTTGATTATTTTTTTCTTCAGATTGTCAGTCTGTGCTAGTTCTGAGTACACACGTTGTGATCTTGTCACCTGTTGTTAACAGAAAGCTGGCTATGTTATGTAGTTTCTGGAAAATACAGAACTATGGTCTCTTTTGTTATTGAGCACATATGAATGATACCAATATTAGATATAGGAAGATTTATTTTTCTCTCTAACTTCTGTGGTTCTATTTTGACTATTTTTACCTCCAGAGGACCTCAGAATCAAAGCAAAATTGTCAAATTTGACATAGGATAGAGTGAAAGCAATATATCCTTCACTAGTACTTAAGCAAGTTCATTATTAGTTTGTCCGGGAAGGTGCTGAACCTTGACTGAATTTCAGGTTCATTAAATAAGGTTCACAGATACTGCCAAGGGTATTCCACTGGTAATGACTTTTGGTTTCTACCAACCTGAGCTGAGTTAAAACCAATAATGCAGCAATTTAGAGAGGAAGGTTCACATGCCCTTTAAAAGCCACGAGAATTCATTCTCCTTAAACTTGTTTTTAAGGTAAATTTTAAAAACAAAGCCTTTAGACATCATAAAAAATAAGTCCATAGCTTCAGTAAGCCATGTTTCACAATTTATTGTGCTGATGTCTTTTTTTATCTTTGTTCTTTTTTTTTTAAGTGAGATTTTATTCTATCAATGACTTTTGGTTCAGAGTGAAGATTTTACTCTTTTGGCTTTTAACATACTTTTTGAAGCTAATTGAAGAGTAACTCCTCCTTCCCTTTTTTTATTTCAAATATCCTCTAAAGAAAATACCTTCCTGTAACATGACTACAGTATGAACTTACAGTGCAGATTCATTAGGCCTCTGAAATACAGATTATAGGGATAAAGTGCTGAGTCTTTGCAGCTGGAACAGATGGATTTACTTTTTTTGACTTTGGAAACAAGTAGAGGAATTAAGTACAGGGAAGTATAAACAGTAAAATCTCTAGAAATGGTAGGGGTAGAAAAGAGGAGTGAAGCATACTAGCAACCTTGGGCTCTTGGGTTCTGGCTGGAGATCTGTGAGACTTTGAATCTCTCCCTATATGTTCCAGTGACCATGGGCAAGATAATTCATAGTATTTTTGCTACATTATCTATCAGATTTTGATCAAATCGTCTTTTCTCTAAAGAAAAATGCTATTCATGGAAATTTTCCAGCTGGAAAACATTAAAAAAGTCACTTTTGTGTAGAATGGGTGGACGGTCAGAATCATCTGGGTTACCTTTCTTTTCCTGAAGCTGCTAGTAGGATGCTATAGAGTAATTTCTACTTTTCTAATTTTCCTACACCTCTCTTGTGCTATTCCTGACACAAGATCTGTAACATTTCCTGGGATTCAACAATCCTGAGGCACAGCACAAGAGAAAATGGGACTTCCTAAACTACCCATCAAGATGAGCAGAAAAAACCAGCAGCTCCTACAGTACTCTCAGCACAGAAGAGAGGACAAGTTAGGAAAACCTTGTCATTCAGAGCTACAGCCTGAAAAGCGGGAAGGAAACATAGCTCTGTTATTCATAAAATGAGGTATCTCTGCAGGACATACCACTGCAGTTTTGCCAGTCCTCCTTTTCTGTCAGTGAAGCAGTTAACAATGCTAATATTTAGTCCATCATCTGTGCTTATGCAAGTTAATGCTCCAGAGAAACAGACAAAGACTCATCGTTCTTCTTCTAGACTTTCTCCTGCAAGCATTATATTAGTTGCAATTGATTTGGAAGATTTCAGTGGCAGCCTGTGAAATGTAAAGATTTCTTTATAGGAGAGAGAAGGACTTGTCTACGTAAGAACATGGCACTTCACTAAATCAGCTCTCCAGGCCACAGCATAGCAGCAAACAGCACATCAGCCTTCCTCCCTATCGTGTGGTAATCGGACCCTGTCTCCAAACAGGCTTAGAGATGTACAAAGGAAAGATGATAATGTGTTTCATGTAGGACAGAGACATATCGAATTTTTTACTTTTCCAAGCTTCATGTGTCTGAGTATGTATATGATATGGTCTCTGAGTCAATTTGTTTACCTTCTAGCACTGCTCCCATAACATCTGGTATTTTGAATACAGAGATCCCTTCATGCCAATGGACCGTATAGTAGGATATAAATATTAACCAGACTAGTAACATGTTTTCCTCTCCTGTTCTCAGTAATGCAGTTGAATTAAAAAAGACAGCCTTAAAAGGCATATTCCTACTAACTTACTGCTGGTCTACTTTGTATTCATAAGCCTTCTGCAATTGCACCTGCTCTGATGCACTATTGTGTCAAGAAAGTAATATTAACCAATTGCTTCTTCTCTCTGCATATTAAATAGAGTTAAAAGAGCAATGTTAGGGTAATGAGATAAGGAATTCCCTATTCTGGGAACTAGCAATATATTTATAAGGTGGCAGACAGAAATAACTTTCTAAAAATACAGTGCTTATCTCTTATAATTTTTTTAAAATCCGCTCCAGAGTTCTGTTTATGCTACAGGGTTTGGCAGATGTTAAACTCTGGAGCTTGAGTAAATTCCAATAAAACATGTCAGTTTTAGGTCACTGATAGCACAGACACATGCCAAATGGTGGAGAAGCTGCATTATTTTGAAGTCAATAATAAAAATCACATCCACTTCAGGAGTGTAGCGGCCTCCCCTTCAGGTAATTTGTAAATAAGAAAATTCAAGGCTTGGTGCAGCCTGTCATCAGGCCCGTTCATCTTTTTTATCCACTTTCACTAGCTATGCAAGGGCCTTTCCTCAGTTTTATCATGGCTTCAGCTGTAATGTACATTACAGGGATTCAGCTGCAATGAAGATGTCAAGCCTGACGAGATGCTAGGCTTTCTGTTTTGTTTCAAGCACAGAGTTGTCTTCAGCTGCACTCTGTAATTCCTACGCCTGGCAGTTTTACAAGCTTCATGTGCTACCCTGTTGTACCTGGCATGGAGAGCAAATGAACAGGAATATGGCTGGAAAGCCACGGTGGTCCTTTCCTTGGTATTGTCTGCCTTTTGGCCTAACTTCCCAAAATGCAGTAGATTGTCAGGAAGGAAAATACACCTGTTTTCCTCTGATGTGCCCTTCATGTATTTAAAATTGCATTTCTGAGGAATGCCCTTCAGTCAAATTGCTTGTATGAACGTATCTTATGTCATGAGCTAATTTTTGGCACATGTAGGATACTCAGTTAAAGGACAGACCAGTCCATAACTTACAGCCTATTGTGGTTATTTCATACGTTTTCCTCAATGAGATAACAGACAAGTCGAAAACCTTTGGGGAAAGCAGCTGTTTCACAGCCTAGAAGAATCTAAAATAACTTTCCTATTTATTTGAACCAGACTACTATATCCAAACTCCCAAGACAGTGGCATTCTCTAGTGTTTAAAAGAAACTTTTTCTCATCCTTTGAACTTCTGACATCCAAAAAGCAGACAAGTCATGGACAGCAGAATCTCAGTTTCTGGTTTTGTTTTGTTTTGGGTTTTTTTTGTTTTGTTTTTTCTTCCCCAGAAACCACAAAGGACCTATCGCACTGTTTCAGCCTTTGGTTTTCTCTCTTATTCTATCAGACTGAGCCTGTTTCATTCAGTCGATAAGAATGGGAAAACTTTATTTCAGATAAATAGTTTCTATTTTCTAATGCAGAATCAGTTTATCGATGGCTGATTTTTGACATTGACCCTAATTTTAGGCATGTAACCTCTAAAAAGTAAAAGAGTTTTCATTATAGACTTTGAAATAAAGTACTAAATATATTGGTTAGACTCTTGATATGTGCTTCTGAATAATTCGCCGCTAGGCATTCTCTTTGTATTAGTAACCTTGCTTTATTTTTAATACAGAATATAAATATTTCTACTTCACCTGAAATATAAAATAGCTAAACTTCTTCTGATTCTATAAAATAAGTTGCAGTAAATGTCATTAATTGTTTCATTTAAGTCCTTGAACTCCCCAGATATTATTTCTATACTTCATTGCATTATTATTTTGGTAGAATTAAAGCCAGCAAGGTAACTTTAAAATTGTAAGATTTAAATACGATTCCAATGGTGTTTTTGAATAACAAATCACTTTCTTCTTTTTGGTGAGGACCAGTCAGAAACCTGGACTTTTTGAAAATAACAGTATTTTATATTTGTCTAGAAATACTCACCCAGAATGATCTTGAAGGAACTTTTAAGGTAGTAATAAATACATAATAAATACATAAATCAGAGGATAGGATTATAATATCCATCACTCACTCTTGGGAAGTAATTAGAGAAATTTAATGATTTCCATAGCATTGCATATGATCGGATTTTGTGTATTAACGGAAAAAACACCTTTCCAGGAGCGTCGTGAAAATTTTAATGAATCCGAGTAGCCGAGACCTTTCAGTATCATTGTGACGTTAACCTCATGCCCTAACAACAGTTCAGCTCTGGCCTGGTAATGAGTCCACACCAAAGACCTCAATCACAACACTCCCAAGCTCTTGAAAGTTCAGACCTCAGCTGAATGACTTTGTTGCAGACTCACCTTTAAGCAAATCAAAGGAAGGACCCTGACTGTAGTGGCTTGGATCTCACATCTAACCAATGACCCAAGCTAACCTCAGTTAGCTTGTGAAATCTTGCAATATCACAGTCCAAGATAAAGAAATAAGAAAACAGGAGAGCAAAGTTAAAAAAGGTAGCTTATTCTTTTAGGGTCAGCCTCAGCATAAAAATTTAACTCTGCTGGTCTGCTTGTAGTATTGACAGCCTTGAAAAGTAATGTTGATGGAGTGAAACCACTGTGTGAAGAGATCTTTTGTGTTACCCTGCACCTGGGCTGGAGTTAATACTAATTCCAGTCTGACAGAAGTTATTCTGAAGATTTCGTATGGACTATACTGGCTGGCTGCCACCCACTGTGGTTATTAAGCTGAGCTTTGCAATTTGTTTCTTTATCTCAGGCTGCGTGTGCTTGAGCTTTCCCTGAGTTATTGTTATCCATTTGCGTACATTAATATATCGCAGCCTCAGGACCACTAATACACAATGCCACAGTATAAGTTTTTGTCTTGTTGAATACTTCATAATTCACCAGCGCTTGTATCTAGCTAGTGAATTTCAAAGACAGTACATCACCTTGTGCCTTAGGAGACCGAATCCTTCCTTTGGGGTTATAAGTAAATACTGCTCCGATGTCACACGGACACTGAAATATCACTTGGGTTCAGGCCTCATTCATCTCCCTTTACATTATCTCAGTGCAGCCCTGTGCAAAAAAAAAAAAAATGGTGTAATTGTACTTGATGCTTTACTGCTTGTGAAGGGGATTCAGGCTTTATATGGAAAGGTCTTTGTGATGTGCAGAAAATCAGCAGGCTCAGGCAGGGGGCAGGCATCCTTGCCTCTGGGCAGAAAAGCTGCAGGGTTTCCTTCTGCCTGGCACTGTTAGGATCCAGGTCCACTGTCATCCAGCATCTGCTGCTGAGAGCAGAGCAGGTAATAAGGCAGTGAGTGGTTTCTAAAATTTTGAACAAACCCCCTTTTTGTTGACTGTTTTGGCTTCTGAAGTTTATTTTCCTTTGGATTATCTTTTCAAAGGGTTCTTGTTTGGTCAGTAGAAGGGAAGGGGATTTGCTGACTCACATGGCTAAAGCTTCTCTCTCTCATAACCATCATGTGATGCTACCCTGCCATTTTCAAAGGCAAAGAATTGCTCTTCAGAAAAAGCTGTAGCTTCAAAAAACTGTAACCTCAAAGACAAGTGCTTGCTGACAGGGATAACTTAGTAGTACCATGATCAGTACAAGTGACTCCCACAGATGAAATACAAGCAACAGAAATGAAGCTTTCTTCTTGCTGTCAGAACAACGCCAACAGCACCAGCCTTTCCAGAGCATTGCTCTGTAAAAACAAGGAAGAAGAAATCAAATATCTGTCTTCAAATTCTGAAATCCTTTTTAAAAATACCTGGGAGGAAGCTAGGACTGAACAGCTCCAGGGTTTTCTTTGGTCCAGATGACCTGACAAAGAGATACATGGTTGGATGAATGGATACTAGTGAGCATTTCTGAAGGGCTTGCACATTATGTGCTCTCATGACTGGAGACAAAGCTGATTTTTAATGTTTTAACTAGGCAAATTTATCTACTTCAAGGTAACAGATAACCTGTGCTAATTAAGCAACATCATGTTTCTCAATGTGCAGGCAGTTGTCTAAGGCAATTCTGCTGAGCTTGCTGTTTGGGGGGGGAGATAATACTTTATCCATTAACTACTACCTGGGAATGACATTGAAACTTCAGAAAACATTTAAAATGCATTAGTTTTTTTTGGATCTTGTTTCTTCTGCGACACTAAATAAAAATGCATTTTCTGACACTAAAGAAAAGAGGATGGTATAGATATATCTGTGGCAGACATCCCAGAAATCAACAATAGAATAAAAGATTAAAGGCACTCATTTGGTTTAGAGACATCCCAGAGCATTGGGGAAAAAAGCTGGAGGCGGAGTTTTGCCAGATGCTAAGTGCATTTCAGCTTTCACTGAAGTCAAAAGTAGTCAGAAAAGCTCAGCCCCAATGGCTTTGATCTCTGGGAATTTTGGCCATTGGTCCATGCTTAAAGGATGATTATAGGTTTTGCCATCCCATTCCATCACCTTTTTCCTTCCCCTCTTCCATTCCTGAGCATTAATTTTGTAGCCTGGCTCAGTCAGAATGCCTGTCCTAACAGCAAAAGAAAATGGAGGTTTTGTTAGCTCTGGGCAGTGTCACCAGGAATTTTAGCTGAGGGGAGTGTGTTAACCCTCATAAACTTGGTTTTAGGGTGAATGAACAGGCACTCGTCTTCTAACTGCTTTGCAGTCGTGCTGAGGTCACCCGTCTTGAACGACTCAGAACAGTGGTGTCTTCTTTAAAAGAGTGGGATGCTGGAGGGTTGGTAATAAATTGAAAATAAAGGACAAATTACGCCTTTAGAATAAACTGACAACACCCTTTCCCATGTTCCTGCCAATACCTTACCTAGTTTATCTACTGCTCAAACAGGATGTTAAGGCAGAGATGCCTAAGTGGTACAAAGGTATTTTAATAGCTTTCTGTGGAAATTTAATTTCATATTTCTTCATTTTCTTTCTTATAAAGCACCATTGTGGGAACAGAGAGAGGATGGTTTACATTTATGGAAGGTGCTAAAGGCAGAAAAGAAATATGGTGTTCAGTACAGTAGAGGAAAAGAAGAGAAAGCAAGAAAAATTGACTCTATCGCTCCAGCTCTAAGACACTATGTATTTCAATTCAAGCCTCTGTCATCTCATGTGCTGAATCCTCCCTGATGGGTTGTTCTGTAATCTTCTCCTCTCTAACAGCCATTTTTCTTATCAATACATCACTTCAGAATGAAGGCACCAGAGATTTTAGCTAAAGTTGTGGTTGCATGGTAACGTAAATCTGCCCTTGCAGATCCTAGCACTAGATGAAAAACACTATAGTCCTGCGGCACAGAGTCCTGATCTGCCTCCCTCTTCTGGTTCAAGTGTGTTTAGAAAACATTGGCAGGTGAACCTGGAGGCTTTGTGGTAGATCAGCCTTGCCTGTGCCACTCCTGTCTCCCACCAGATCGGCACCATCTGCTCTCTTCAGTAAATTCAAATCCAGTATAAAGCTGACATAAGCTGTATGTTGTGTGAGCTGGCTTATTTGGCACAATTTGGCAATTATTAGGCATGTCATTTATGTGGCCATGGTTAAACAAGACTAAACTTCTGTACTGCTTTGTTAGCACAAAGATCTGGCATTGACATTGACATTGACGGGCATGTAGAAAGGAGAAAAACTGTGCAACTGGGTGCATTCAGAATGATCTCTGCTTCATGCACTGGCTTATCAAAGTCTTCTTACTCTCTGCACAGAACTGCTAAACATGTAGGATTATTTGTCTTTTGGTGAATGATTCTTCTCTTGTATTACACACTTTCGATGTCACATAGTAGAGACATGAGCTCAACTGTCAGCTTCGGTGATGTAGTTGATTTAAAAGAAAACAAACTCATGCTCATTGGTAAGAACTTGCTGGCTGATATATAGATATGTTTAAATGATGTATAGTGGAACATAAGTAACAGCTAAAGGGCTTTCATCTGAGATGAAATATGTACTGGTTTTGGTTCAGGAACTTGTCCAAGTAGACAAACTTATAACAGATTTCTGTGCTGGTTTTCCATTTCTGTGCTTGATATAAGCTATTATCAAATGCCACTCTGTGCTGGGGACTTCTCATAACAGTGCTGCAGACTTCTGTCCTTTGCATATTAATGTGTGGGCATGTATTTGCTAATATCACACATTTTTAGTCCAATATTAATCAGTGTTATATTTGTCAATAATACATACCTAAAATGCTAATAAAGACAAATCAGTGTAGTTACAGAAAAACAGAGTCATGAAGGAGTCACTCATGGTTTCCAAATAAGAGTTCTGATAGCAAACCAGGTGCAAGGTTTGAAGACCTTGGTTTGTAGTTGGAGGTGATATACTGCCTCATATGCATTTGTGAGGAGTAGTGCCTTAAACTGGACAGCAGGTTATTAAAATTAATAACCCTCTGTGTTTTGGCTTTTGTGACTTGCCCATGGTTGCCTATCAGCTCACTGGCAAAACAAGGAGCAAATCTGACTCTCAGCTACATATTTTAATCCCTCACTAACATATCACTACACAGTTTGAGGTCAAATGTGGCAAATGTTAGGTCAGTGTGTGAAGTCACTGGCGGTTACCCAGGTAGTCAGAGGTCTTTTCAGAGCACATATGAAAAGTGCTCCTGGAGGTCACTTAATCTGTTAGTTACACTTTAATTTCCTGTTCGTATGTATGTCTGTACCTGTTTCTTCACTGTGTGAAGCTATTTTTAGCATGAGATTTTTTCAGTGTCAGAAACATGCTAAAAAAATCACTTCCTTTGAAATTTGCAAGATGTAAAGGGGCAGCCTGGGCTTCTCACTTCTGATTTAATAGGTGCCAAGGGCTCATTTTATAGAGCCAGGCGGTAGCAGCTTTTCTTTTGCTGAATAATTTCTCTTCTGCAATCAGAATTTGGAAGTTTGGATTTTCCAGTTACATGTAGAGAAGAACATCATAGGAACCTGTTTCATAATTTCATGTTGCATTTTCAGGTTTAATCTGACTTTACCACAAAAAGCTGTTATTTCATACCTTTGTGCTCTTCACTCCAAAAGTCATTACATGGAAATGATTATATCTTTACTTAGAGCTGTTTCTCTAATCTGCATTATAAAATCCCCAAACCAAAGCAAAACTAGTAGAAATAAAAAAGACAACTACCAGGCCAACCAATCAAGTAAAGCTTTCAGCTGAAAAGCTGTTCACGCTATCGTGATTTCAGCATAAAACTCTAACTGTAAAAATGACTGTTTCGAGGTCATTTTCCAAAAAGCTCAGATTCTGAATGGGCTTCACAAAAATAACAAATGATGACCTTGTTTTGGTCATACATATTTCACAGAACTTCTACAGTTAAATAATTAATAATGGCTAACTACTACCCAGTGTAATCCCGAATAACTCACTGTTTTGCATTTTTATTACATTTTAATATCCTATACAGCTTCTTTCTTGATGCTCTGTGTACTCTTCTTACACTGCCTAGTCAAGAAATTTGAATAGGCTAGGTGAAAGAGTATGGTTTTGCTGATTTGTGCCATAAATATTTTAAAATCTTCACAGTAAGTTTTGGTAACTTACAATTGTATCTGAAAATTAGACACCTCTTTTAAAACAATGCATTGGCACTTCATCCTAGCACTTTGTGCTAGAAAAGCAATGTATTAATTGTTCTTTTTATTAACCTGTTGGAATGTAATGGGGAGGAACATTATCTGTGCCTATGCATGTATGGTTTTAACAAGTAAATTAATGTTTTCAAATTTTCCTTAGTTCCAGGTGAAGATGGGGGAACTCTACATCTTGTGTTATTGCTTGTATAGGTCCACAGGAAATTTACATTTTCCTAAGAAAACTATAATGATATCAGAATATCAGATATTTTGCACTGAATTTCAAACTCCACACGTGTCCAGGTGCATTGATACCTTGAATGACTCATCAAGCCAAAAGTGAGTGTGAATTTGCCAAGCAGATGAAT